>BGNK01002112.1:7880-64677 GCA_003297005.1 Symbiodinium sp. clade A Y106 | reverse complement strand
TATATATGTATATATGTATATATGTATATATGTATATATGTATATATGTATATATGTATATATGTATATATGTATATGTGTATATGTGTATATGTGTATATGTGTATATGTGTATATGTATATATGTATATGTATATGTTTATGTGTAAGTATGTATATATGTACGCGCATATGTAAATGTATATGTATGTATATATATATATATATGCATGCATGAATGTGTATATATATATAGACACACATTCAGCTGTTACGTACAAACGAGTGGCAAGCAAACATGGCGTACAATCTGGTACACACTTTTTTGTACAACAACATGAAGCCCAAGCACGGCAGCTTGAAACAAGGCTTCCTCACCCGGCCTCACCGGTCGTCACGATGTCGTATTCCTCTCCACTTAGGGTCCGGATAGGGCTCATCGCTTACGGTATTGAGGCGTTCAGTTGTCGAGCGGAGGGCAGACAGCTACCAACAGCAAACAGCAAATACCAATGCTTTCGATGACCGGTCTTGCTGGAAGGACGATACTGGGGCTCAATATTCTGGCTATCACCATGTAACGATAGTGCAGTGCTTGGCACTTGTTTGCTTACTGCTACGAACACAATTGTTGATGAATATACACTCATGTCCGTTGCGGCCGTTGCTTCTTGAGACTTACCTAGTTAAGACAGCTAAGACTCAGGTAAGACTCGGGCAGAACAGGACGATGACCGCGACTGAACCATCATCCCTCTTGAAATCGACGGACAGATCGTCGTGAGTGGCAGGGTCCTTCTCAACCACCGGATCTCGCGCGACAGTCGTCGAAACCTTGTCGAAAACGAAGAATTTGGCTTAGTGTCTCGGCGTTCAGGCTTCGGAAGTTATGTCGTCGAGGTCAGAATGTCGTCAAACTGCAAGTTGAGCAGCTCTGGTGTCGTGCCTAAGCACTGAACAACCTCACTACGGCAACACTGCTGCACTTTCCCCGAAACACTGAAATCCAAATCACAGCGCACTCCCAAAGCCTAAAGCTTCAACACTCAAGTCCCAGACCGTCAACCCGGACCACAAGCCGTCCAGTCCCTGTGGCCGATGCCCGGCCGTCCTGCGAGAACAAGAGGGCTCCGCTCCTGGAGCACATCTACGTTTCGATGCTCCTGGTTGCCATCGCTACTGCGGCAATGACTATGCTTTATGACATGACCGGCTGGTGCTGAGACTCCTTTTCAGATTACTGCCACTACGACATACAATAGAATTGAATTTGTTGCATTGGCCTGTGTGTGCCATCGGCACCACGCTATCAGCATCATCACCGCCATCTTGTGGGACCACCGCTTCACCACTTTTATAACGGCACGGTGAAGACGAAAACGACGACTACTGAGCCATTCTGGCTATGACCACCGTGATGTCGGACAATGCTGTGGAGCGACACTGAGGCCTCGGCGTAGCCTCATCCAGAACATCTGTCGCATCCAGCTTGCTTAGCTGGCGCCTGAGTACTCACCCGTCCATGACATTGTTTCCCTGCACTGGCCACTGAGGCCAAGGCGGGTCATGTCGAGTTCGACAGCTTGGCGCCCGGTTTTCAGGCACCTTTCATGTTCGCATGATATACAGCATGTTATATATCACATATCAATATTTTTTATAATGTAGGGTATAATACATATAATACATATGTATATATATATACATGTATGTATAAATACATAAACATACAATCCACGGAGCCTCGAGAAGGGACCTGAGCCCTCGGCCAAGAGCTTTCGGGCCAAGGGGACGCCCTTCCCTGCCCTGCAGGAGGCATAGTGGGCCGGCTTGTGCAGCCTCGAATCCAGCAGCGCGACGCGGGCACACTCATATTCCCCCCATTCAGTCTTCTTAATCGCTTCCCCCTAACATTATCCCGCCCCCAATATAAAAACTCCCGGCCCCCGAAATTTCGGGGTTTCGGGCCCGCAATTGAAAGTGAATTAAAAACATTAGGGGGGCCTAGGATTGTAAAGACTACAGCAGTACTAAACCGAAAGGACCAGGGCTTTAGGGTTTAGGCGTTTAGGGCTTATAAAGCTTAAGCTTTAGGGCTTAGGGCTTCGGGCTTTAGGGCTTAGGGCTTTAGGGTTCAGGGCTCAAGGTTTAGGGCTTAGGGCGGGATTGTCTGCTCTACAGCCGGAACGGCTGCGTGATGGGCGGTCTTCGTGTCTGGCTCATTATTACTCTCAATCCGACTCATACCCGGATACCCCAAAACCCCCCCTAATATAAAAACGCCGGCCCCGAAATCCAGATTTCATATTATGGGGAGGGATGGGGGCCGGGGGGNGGGGGGGGTGGCGTTTAATATTAGGGGGAAGGGATTACTCCGGCTTAGAGGTCTCGACAGCGCGAATTGGCACACTGTGCTTATTCAGACCGGTCGAATCCCTGGGCTTTTGAGTAACCAGGGAGAAAAAAGTATAAACTTTTATTCATAAGGGTTCCTTTAAGAAAAAGTATTAAAGTATGGTACTCCAAACCCCAGAATAGGAGCACCAACTTCAAGCCCGACCCACGTATCAAACAAGCTGGGGGCATGGCAGGATGGTCACTTTGTCGCCCTGTCGCGGGGTATCTTTGTCTTAACCCTAAACCCCTTTATTTAAACCCTAAGCCCAAATCCTCAACCCATTAACCCCTAAAACCCCTAAACTCTCAACCCTAAATCCCTAAACCTAAAGCCATAAACCCCAAAACCCTAAACCCCTAGTCACTGGCCTCGCCCCCTCGCCAAACCAACCACCTCCAGGCTCTTCTGGAGCCTCAACGTGTTAATAGATCTACCTATCTATCGACCAGCCGATCCATCTCTATCTGTCTCTTTCTGTATGTATGTATACAGACAGACAGACAGACAGACAGACAACCAGCCAGGCAGGCAGACAGACAGGCAGACAGACAGACAGATAGATGCAAATAAATATAGATATGTATATAACACACACTAACAGATAAACAAGTTAATACATGTATACACATGTATCTGTACTCTGTACCTCCCCCACCCCTCTCTCTGCGGCCTGCATGCGCTGCGCCCGGGGGGTCAGCTCAATGGTCGCAGTGCTGGACACGAGGGCCTGAGATTGCAGAGATCAGGGCTGCTCCGTCGTTCAGGGATTTGGGGTGTGGGTCTAGGGGTTTAGGCGGTTTAGGGTTTAGGGGTGCCGCGGACTTAAGTCAAGCAGGGCTTTCCGAGTTTGAGGTCAAAATTTGGGTGCGGTGCGAGGCGGGCTTTCGGAGAAAAACAGCTGAAACTGTGGTCAAAGGCTCTTCTCAAGGTGCTCTGAATCTTGGCAGCTGGGCATCAATATGTACTATTCGTAATAAGCTTCGTATACCACGACGTTCGATTTCAGCACATTCTCGCTATAGAAGCTGTATAAGCAGCCCTCCATGCAATCCTACAAGGGTCCTGCACAGACCGGATGGAGACCCTGTTGTGCTTATTCTTGTAGTGCAATTGGGCACGAGTGGTACCGACATGTAAGCAGTGTTATTCATATATCTGTACATGCACACATACATACACACATAAGTACAGAAATGCATGCATGCATACATGCATATAACAAGATGTAGATCGGCACATGGACACATGGACATGTACATACACATGCACACGTATGCTTCGTGTGGTTCAGGAATGTCCCTATTTGCATCACCATGCGGGCCGAAGGGTTTCTCATCACTGGCTAGGGTATCCAGGGACAGAAAGCATTCAGGGCTTCGATAGATATTGTCTCCTTCAGATTTGAAAGTCGGAAATGTAAGCCTGCACATGCTGTACCTAGCTCTGCAGAGCTTGCTGAGGCTGCTGGCAGCCGCACTCTTCGCTGGCTGACCATCCACCAAGATTTGTCCGAGTCCTGCACTTCATCGCCAGAATTCTTAAATTACCCAACGAGCTCCTAAGCTAGCGAGAAACTCGATCTGAGCTCCGGTCTGGCATACTTCGCGGCCTCGTTCCTGCTGCAAAGACCAATCCTGCACAACCAAGCTGCCTAAGCACACGCTGCAGGGAAGATGCGGTATTTGTCCTGGCGCACAATACGCCAAGCCGCTCAGCCTCAGCAGCACAAACACCGTGATGCTACACACTACTGTTACAATCATACCACTTCTATCGACCAACATTACCACCTCCACCACTGTCACAACTGCGACTGCAGCCATACCACTCGGCTGCAGCTGCTCCGCCTCCTCCTCCTCCTCCTCCTCACGACGACGACTACTACTAACTACTACCTACTCACGACTACCTGTTGGCCCCCAACAACTAACAACTGATAACTGCTAAAAACTTCAAAAAAAACTACTAATGAAAACTGCTGCTGCTGCTTATGCGGCTGCCTGGGCCTCTACTTATTACCATCCGCACAGCGACTGCTACTGACTGTTGCTGCTGCTTCCAGAACTTGCAACTGTTCAGCCATTGCGCTCCCTCCAACGCAACTTGAGCATGAGAGCTGTTACGAGCTAGTACTTGATAACCATGACGGTGATGGGAAACTTCGTGATCATGATCGTTTCAATACACCCCCGGGCCGAAAGTTTCGACATGCAGCTTATAACATAGACATGTGCCGCGGAGAGCCGGAGAGCCCCGAGACCCGTTTTACGTGGCCAGCGTGGCGGAGTAATTACTTTCCGGGAATAAATTTATACTATTATATAGTTTCCGGCGGAGAGCTTTGCGGGGTTGTGCTAGGAGTCTACGGGGGAAAANCGTTTTACGTGGCCAGCGTGGCGGAGTAATTACTTTCCGGGAATAAATTTATACTATTATATAGTTTCCGGCGGAGAGCTTTGCGGGGTTGTGCTAGGAGTCTACGGGGGAAAAGGGGTCAACATGTGGTGATCTGTCAACTTCATGTTGTATGGCGAACTTTCGTCCTGCGGTAGTACTGCTCGTACTGTAACTAATTATGCTTGTTGGCGCCGTCGCTCTGCAAGCAATATAGCTTTCTGCCTGCAAGAGCTTGCGTGAAATGCTCAGTCTCAAACAGTCGCTGTCATCTTGCCAAAACGGGTGGCATCACATCGCAATGGTGGCAGACCTTAAAGCTTAATGGTGGAGAGGTGCTACAATCCTGTATGCAGGTATAGGCGTAGGCTTCGTCCGAGTTAGTCAGATTGCGTGTTCAGCTCAGTGTACGGGCTCATCATTCTCGGCTGGTTTCGTTCACATGTACCGCCATGAAAGTGTAGATGAGGTCTCTTGACAGAGCTGTCAATGCAACATTGCTCTAGCGAAGCGAGCAACAAACAGCCCTGGCACGGTGAGTCTGAGCCTTTTTAACAGGCATCCTGCTTCAGTCTCCAGCCTCGCGCACTGATGGGAAAAGTTGAAACGCCCAGGGGACAATGAAGTTCAGGATGAAGCCCCGTGCTAGAACAAACAAACAAGCTCGTTTCAGCTACAGAAATTTCAAAAAATTCGAAACACAGCAAGAGGGAGCATGCAGCAACGCACCAATCGAGGCGCCAGCGTGCGCAAAGCTCCTTTGCAATACTATCTCGCCCATCTCACTCGTATCCCCGCGCCATCTGTTGGAGCCATGCCGGAAATTCATCCCAAGCCAACTCATCCTCGCGGAAAGGCTCTGGGAAGCCTCTACGAGTGACAACCACTTCTCTGCCATCGCTCTCCGTCGCCGTGAACGAAGCTCCGATCGACCCTGGCAGATCCTGCCGTGGACCCTGGCCATCCACAGGAACCTTGTCCTTGAGGGAACATGGCCGTTCATCCCTAACGGGATTAAGGGCTTGGGGTTAGCCTCGTAAGCCTGTGGACAGATGCTTCCAGATGCTAACATCTAGAAATAATGCTGGTAGTCAAGCCAGCAGTAAGGTAGTCGGAATTTTCTACTGAAAGCATATGTGTGCATCGGCATGTGCTACGGTCATCTCGGCAGCACCTTCCTCATCGCCATCATCATGACCATAATCATGATGCTCATCATCATCATCATCGTCATCATCATCAACATCATCATCATCATCTTCATCTTCATCACCATCATCATCATGGTCATCATGGCCAACATCGTCATCATCAACATCATCATAATCAACAACACCACGGCAGCCATGATCATGAAACGTTCATTCTGAGCAAATCAGCGACATACCATCTTTAACACCATCATCCTTGCCCATCCGTCATTACCAGCAATGCTGGTAGTCCTGGAGCCAGCGGAGCAGAGATTCGTTGACGGCGGCGGGCGTCTCGTAGTGGGGGCAATGCCCACTGGGGGACAGTTGCACATAGTCCGCATCTGGTGCCGTCGTGTAGGCGCGTGCTGCCCAATACGGGATTATCCACGGGTCCTCCCGTCCATATAGGAGGAACACGGGGATTTTGCACTTAACCACCTCGTCCAGTGCTTCCTCAAACGTCAAGTCAGCTTGTGGCGTAAACAAGATCTGAGCAAATGCCGCAGCACCTGCTGGGTGGTCCGCCATGGTGGCAATACGCTCGGCCAGCTCATGGCCGACTCCGGCAGGGTTCGAAGTGACGAAATTCAGGAGCCATTCAATGGAATCTGGATTTCTGAGGGTGTTGTACCATGCAAGGGTAAGGGGTCTGACAGACTCGGGCACGGGGAACTGGCCCTTCCATGGAAAAGCATCGTGCAGGTCCGGATTCTTGGAGCGGTTGGGGATCCAACCCCAGAATGGCGTGGCATTCAGTAGAAAAACACCCTTAATCCGGCCGATGAGGCTGGTGTTCATGGTTGCCGTGGCCAGAACCGTGAGGTATCCTCCCAGCGAGTTTCCCCCAATGATGACGTTACTTTCCTCCACACACTCGGCGATAAAATCTTTCACCTGCTCCACCCACAAAGCCTCCCCAATGACCATCTCCTCAAAAGGAGGGCGCGGCTTTCCGAAACCCCACTCCGTCCCTGGGCTTCGGATCTTCTCCGGGGTGCCCGGAGCGGGATCGCAGTCCTCGGCTTTGAAGTAACCAGGGAGACAACATGTATAGACTCTTCTTTCATACTGGTTCCCTTTAAAGTAACCAGGGAGAAAACATGTAGAGACTCTTCTTTCATGAATGCTTCCCTTTAAGTAACAGGC
This sequence comes from Symbiodinium sp. clade A Y106, assembly GCA_003297005.1. Classification (NCBI taxonomy): domain Eukaryota; class Dinophyceae; order Suessiales; family Symbiodiniaceae; genus Symbiodinium; species Symbiodinium sp. clade A. The sequence continues at coordinate 57,567 of BGNK01002112.1, read as the reverse complement.
CCCCCCCCAAAAAAAAGTACTAAAGCATGGTACTCCCTAAACCCTAAATGCCCTAAACCCTAAGTATGGTGCTCCAATGCCCAGGGTCTGGCCAGGACAGGCCGGCCCCTACGTTGTCGGCCGCATACACAGTGTACCTATAGCATGGTTGGGATAGGATTATTTTTATGTTTTGTGTTTTTTTAAGTGGGTTCAGGGTTTAGGGTGTAAAGTATCCATAAAAATATAAAATGTTACTCAACTATGGCAAAGATACCCAGCCTCACTTAGAGGACCAAACTGCGCCTCGTAGTGGAATGAGGCAACCCCAAAGCCATGCATCAAGACGACTGCAGTGTCAGTCCCAGGAATCTTAGAATCAGCCTTCGCATAGTGGACGGTAATTCTCTCCTTCCAGTGCCACTTCTTGCTGGTGGCTGTTTTGGGCTTCATGAGCTCTTCCCTTCGTGCGGTGCGCTCAGCAGTGACACTTCGCCTCACTCGACAGTTAGCCGACTCTCTGCCTTTCCGACCCGTCCAACAGGATGCCACAGTCGAGCACAGCACTGCACCGAGTCGTGCCGCCTGAGGTTCTCGCTGGTTTGCTGGGCTTCTGGACGATCGAGCTGGATGCCGCACCAGCACAGCAGGACTTGCGTGCAACGAGTTGGCCAAAGTGCTTGACACTGCACTGCCAAGACAAGCCATGGCAGGTGTTCCTAGCGCCGCTCTCAGTTTCCTCTACTGACTAATTCGATCTGATTGCATGAGAATCCCTCTGGACCGGTCGTCCCTTCATGCCGCTGAAAAGCTGGGTTCTTGTTGCTCCACTTAGCTAACCTGGACGAGTTGCAACAAATGGAATGTAAGCCTCAGACTAGCTGCCTCCCCTCAAAGCCTTACAGACAGAGGCTGAACCGTCAGTATGGTACGCACTTCAACCCATGCACTTGCAAACCTATAGCCGCAGGACGATTTCGACTCAAGCCACGCAGGAAGCCTCTTTTCCCGCGCTCCCACACGTCGCCAACCCCAGAAGTACTTCGCCTTCTGGTCTGGGCCGGCAAAAGTCCTCAACTCCCAGGCACCAACCGAACCTCAACCGCCTTTAGCCTTTAGCCTTAGGATTGGGAAAATACGGTTGGGAATTACGTCCATGCCAAGAAATTGAAGACACAGTCAGCCCCTGCCTGGCCGCGACTAGGATTCTGGGGAACCTTCGCCGCAGTTTTTGATGACTACCTGCAGCGACAAGACAAGTAGCAGTGCGTTTGACGGTCGTAGTGGCAGTGGCAGTGGCAGTGGCAGTGACAGTGACAGCAGCAGGGGCAGTGGCAGTGGCAGTGGCATAGTCGTCGTCGTAATACCAATAGTCGTCGTCCTCCTCCTCCTCCTCCTCGTCGCAGTCGCAGTCGTAGCGCAGTCCTCGGGTCGTCGTCGGCAGAGTAGTAGTGGTAGTAGTAGTAGTAGTAGTAGTAGTAGCAGTAGTAGTAGTAGCAGTAGTAGCAGTAGCAGTAGTAGTAGGAGCAGGAGCAGGAGCAGGAGCAGGAGCAGGAGGAGTGGTTGCAGGAGAAGTAGTAGTAAGAGTAGCAGTAGCAGTAGCAGTAGGAGTAATGAGAGTACCAGGAGCAGTTGCAGTAGCAGCAGCAGCAGCAGGATGCTCCTCAAACAAAGCCAAGTCACACGCAGCGACGGAGCTCCACTCTCACTGCCGACCTTCTCTATGGCCTCTGCAGGTAAGCCCAGACCGCGAGTATATTGAGCTATCTAAACTTATATGTATGTGTGCAGCTACATACCGAGAGCGGCGTCCTTGTTCGATCTTCGAGGTCCTTTACATTAAAGGGACCTCATTCTAGCGGAAATCCTAGACTGGCAAAGAATTGACTGGCCTGGCAAGACATGCTGTGCAGTTAGTTGGCACGCCTTGCCTTTACCACAGAGTAGCCCTTGATCACCTGGCCGAAGACCACGTGGGCACCATCCAGGTGGCTCGTAGTGACTGTGCAAAGGAAGAACTGGCTTCCGTTGGTATTCTTGCCTCTCGGGTGGAGCGATCGCATTTGAAAGTTAGAACATAGAGAAAACCTGGTGGGCAAAAAATATGCAGGACCTGTATCACTAGTCACAAGCACTAAATCTGAACAAGTCTGCACAACTTACGAGCCCTTGGCACATGTCTGTTCCCCCACAGCTTGCCTGCATTTGCCATTGATAAGATGCCTGGCCCGGTGTGCTTCAAGGTGAAGTTCTCGTCCTCTGGACTCGAGTTTAAAAGGAGTTTAGGGTTTAGGGTAGTAGGCTTTAGGGCTTCAATGGGTGACAAGAGCTGTCCTCGAAGCTCTCTCCGTAGATAGACTTTCCACCGGTTCCATTGCCTGGCAACGCAACTAAAGTCCCCCACTACACAAAACAACACCTCAAATGCGGCAACCATCAACCTCACAAACAAAAGCAGGTGCATGAAGCGGCCGGGATGCCTTTGGTGAAGTCTCCGCCCTGCAGTCACGGAATGCAATCACAAGCTACCTGCCACTGACATGTCTGACTGTCGGGTTCTCAAATTAGGACCACCTTTCGAGCGTACAGATCATCTATATAATTTTGCCTGAATGTGGTCGAAATGGTGTGCACCTTCGGGCCCCGCCTCGTTTGGAAGAGCAAAATATTGTTGGCTCAACCGTACTGTGACCAACATATGAACAATGATAAAGCATGGGAAAAGTGCACTAGCTTAGACAAATATGGGAGTCTTCCGCAGCACCGAATTTATGGTCTAAACAGGAACATGTGAGGAGAGTTGGAATATGCACCGAGTTATGAAGGCAGTAATTAACGTGGCATCCACGGCACGGAGTTCATGTCTGCTACTGGGTTCTTCGGTTGAAACATTGAGGCATTCGGTTTCGGTTGTATCAGTGTCGGTTGCATCAGCATAGCCACCCCCCATCCCGTCGGTTGGCGATGCAAACTAACAAAGACCACGACATCATGCTGCCATCTTGTCACTCGGATTCTTTGCGAAGTGTTTTTATAGGCATACACAAGTTAGAAACCTTGCAGTCGTTAGGCTCATGCAGCTAAGTAATGAACCGAGCCACGTACATGTTCTTCAACAACCATGAGTTCCTGGAAGCCTGGGGTGCGAAGACGTCCGCAAAGCCCAGGTTTCTGTCACCGCTTGAAGGTTTTGAGGGCAGAAACAGGTTGTCTCAGGTATTTGTCTGGCATCTGCACCGCGGGAAGTATCGGCTTGAAGATCCGCTTAGTAGGCTATGTATGTCTTTCCGACCCACTGGACTGGAAAATACCAGACCTTGCAACTCTCATAACGTTAGCTTCCGAAATTGCGGCACCACTGCTAAGTCTCCCCGGTTTCGCTGTAGTCTTCCATGACACAGGAGATCTATATTATAGATTATTATAGATCCCTTATGGATCCTGTATCGATCCCTTGTACTGTTTTGGGGGATAATTAAGAAACAGACCCGAGCTTCGACAACTACCCATCTGCCTGGCACATGAAGTCCGGAATGATGCGATGGAACTTGCAGCCTTTACCAGAGGTACTTGACATTAGGCTCCATCTTTATGTGCCGGGTTCAGGGTTTGGCGTCCAAACTTAGGGTTTGATGTTGAGGGTTCCCGGTCCAAAATATGCATCTCGAGTGTGCAGTAGTTCTATATGACTCTGCTGAAACTCTTGAACAATCGGTGATGCTATTTATGCAGAGGCTATCCTTTGCTCTCGATCGCTTTACGAATAAAACCGGGTGAGGCACCCGAACGCGCGTCGCTGTCTCAAAATTCCACAGTAGGGTGTTTACCCGAACCAAAGTTCTCAGGATACGGCTTCAAATTCCAGGATTCAGGGCCGTCCTACAGGGAGGAGGGGATTCTGAGGGATGGATTCCGGAGCTCAAAAAAGGCCAGAACCCTAACACCAACACCTACCTAGAGTCTCCATTGTAGTTCCTTTTTTTGGTTAACCAGTTTTATGGTTAGGATCCTATAATAGAGATTTTGGTCAACCAAAAAAAGGAACTACAATGGAGACTATAGGTAAACCATGAACCCTGAGCCCCAAAGCCGAAACAACCCGAAATCCGAAGGTCGAACATCCGAAGGCCGAAAATCCCAAAGCTCGAAACCCCCAAACCCCCGGCCTTTAAAGCCGAATCCCTTCTCCATGGTGCACAGTGCGCGGAAGTTTTCGGCCTGGGAAATTCTTTAAACAGGGAGTCTACGGAGTAGATTCGTTTAAGGTTTAGGATTAGGGCTAAGTTCAGGTTCAGGGCTTGGGGTTTGGGTTTTTGGTCACGGTTTAAGCGTAGTGTTTGGGGGGTTGAGGGTGTTCTTGCAACTTCTACAGCCGTTTCTGCACACACATGCATACCTCCAGCAGCCACGTCCCTCCCGCTCGCTCGTCACCTCACACGCGCATTCCCGGCTCTGAAGCCGTGCCATTGCTGCTGATGTTTGTCTGAGTTTCATCATCGTTTTGTGTCTTTGCCAGCGCCAGAAAAATTGCAGCTGCATTGTTGCGGTGAAGGTGACACGTATGCTGATGGCTCCAAAGTGCCTGTGGGCTTCTTTCCGAAGGATTGGTTCCTAATCAGTAAGACCCCTCTACCTTGAATCGCTTGTAGTAGCTATTGATAGATTCCGTTAAAGGAACCCCGTCAGCAACCCTTCTGCCCTAAACCCTAAACCCACTCTAAACCCTAGACCCCTAACAGGAGTTTGAGAAGCCCTGATCTTAACCAGCACCCCAAACTCCCAACAACGGGAGAAAAGCTCACCAGGCCCAAAAAAAATCGTAGTGAAGATAATTCAGGGCCCTAAAAACAATTGCCTACTATTCCTGCGGGTCCCATATTATTCTACTTCTAGTATAAGAAACCCCTAAAACCTATTCAAAACATGAAGGCCCCTACAGTCCTTATAACTGTCCTCCGAACTCAAGAGTTTCCACCCGGAGCCGCACCATCTGAGCACATGAACCCTTCAACGCTGGACCGTTCAGGATCCAGGCTTTATGGGTTTAGCGTTTAGGGGTTGAGGGGTTTAGGCTTAGGAGTCCCGCGCTAGCCCTAACGAAATCAGAGACGTTGGCGAGCTCAACCGCGTATTTCGTAAACCGTAAGCCTTTACTTGCACGTGCCGATGATGTTTGTCTGGCTGTCCCCAGCTTTGGCCTACCTCTTTCTGTCATTTGGCTGTCTGCCTTTCAGGTCCTTTCTCCTCCTCTGTGCCTGCTTATGAATTGTCTTTCCTCATCCATCCTACTACTATATAGTAGGTCTAGCCGCCAATCTGTCGGTCAAACTTCTATCTGCCTCTTTCTCTTTAAGGACAGCTCTGTCTGCGATATCTACTGTCTGTTGTGTGTGCACCTTTCTCTCCGGCTGTCCGTCTGATTGACCCTCCGTCAGTTCATCTACTATGTCTCTACTGGCTCTCTGTCTCTGTCTTCAGGTCTCCCTTCTCCCTGTCTCTGCTAGCTGTCTGCCGAACTGCAAATCAACCACATGCAAACGCCCGCTCATGCATACATACGTCGGTACATCATCTCACTGAGTCTGTCGAGGGCGGAATTCGGAGAATGCAAGCAGATTGCTTCTGAAGAACGAGGCCCAAGCTGTTTTCGGAACTGTGTCTGCCTCAGCTGGAATGTCGTTATCGTGCTAGTCTCTTCCTGCCGTTTTGCCATCAACAATACATAATGATCAGACGCACATGCACGTATGATCCGTTTAAGATGCAAGTAGGTGAGAGAATGAAACTGTAGCGACCCTCAAAAAGATGCCAATTTGATTTTGTGCTGACTTATGCGCTTCCTTCACAAAAATAACAAACGATCACGTGGTATGTGCTAAAAAGTATGGACCCCCTTTCGGCCACGGTGCAACTTGTCTATTCTCAGTACATACAGCGCTGGTGAATACTACATTGCTGTTTGCGCTTGATCCCTGCAACCTGTAACCAGGTTCCTGAGTAACCCCTGAATAATACTACGGGTACCTCTTTCCCCAACACCCAGCTGTAAAAAGGAGACTCCAAACTATGATAATTAGCCCCTGGACTCCATTGACAAAACAGGACTTGACACTACCTGATGCTATGTCGAAATTCCATGCACTGACTCATCCTCCGGACTTCGTGCAGCCGCGGTGCTTTAAGCTCGATCACAACTTTGCCTAGAACCTTGCCATCGCACTCAATCTCCAGCCAGCAGGTAGGATTTGCGGGATTTGGAGCACCTGGCAGAATCCATGCTCATGAGGCTTCGGGTCTACCCGACCCCCTGTTCGTCAAAGCAAAGCACCGACACACGTTGGTGGCGATGTGATGTTCTTGATGATGCTGCAGAGGTGGCGCAGGCGGCAAAGATGAGAATGACAATGGTGCGAACGAGGGCAACAACAACGCACGAGGTTGAGGGATACCAGTTCCATTGGCGGACGTCACCACAGCAGCAGTAGTGGCAGCAGCAGTGAGTAGTGGTGTGACTCTGGTGGGCAATTTCCAGCAACAGCAGCAAGGATGTGTCCTGAGGGCAGGGCCGAGAGGAGGCTCAAACTTTGCATCGATTGCTGGATCCACAACTGGTCCACTATTGACACAGCCCATGGCCTGTACACAAGAGTTAAAACGGTGTGAAGCTTTAGCTATCCTACACGGGTGGCTTGGGCCGAAGCAGCCGAAGATTTATCCGATCACATGCGGCAGTGCGCAAGAGAAACGCACCAATGCGACAAAGCAGCATGCAGAACAATCATTTCTCGCCGCTCACGCCTGTGCTTGTGCTTATCAGCGTCCGGGAAAATCCGTCGCCTCCGCAGCTACCACGAGGCTGGCGCTAATCGCTTTGCGACTGCCGCACAGTTCACACGAAGTGCCTGGAGCCCTATAAACCCTGAACCCCTCGAACCTAAACACGTAAAACCCTGCACAGAAAACCCTTCAAACCCTTAAACCCTATACCTCACGGGAATCACATCAGCCCATTGGGCCGCGGGAGTCGCAAAGCATCTGCGACTCGGCCCTGCCACGAGTTTAGGGCTTACAGGGTTTAAGGTTCGAGGCAATGCAAACTGGTGGAACTGCAGTAGGGTTTGGGGCTTTTAGGGCTTGGGGTTTCGGGTCGAAGCGGTGTTGGGTTTCGGGACCAGGGGTCAGGATTTAGGGTTTTGAACGTGGGTTTCTATGAGAACTAGAGCTAAAGTTTTGCGGTTTAGAGTTTAGAACCCCCTTACAGAGCTTGATGGGCACCAAGAAGATACCTAGTACATGCACTCGTACACATGCATACATGCATTATGAGACAGATGCACCTGCAACATCATGGCTGCTGGACTACTAAGTCGGACATTCAGCTGGGCAGCCTGGGGTGCTTGTCTGGGGCCCTGACGAGAATTTGCGAGGGCACGGCAGCCATGCTCAGCTCATTGCAGAGCACCACGGCAGTCACTGGCTTGGCAGCCTTGGGTTCGAAACAGGGGTCAGCAAAAATGAGAATGGGGTTGTGGGGTATGCTGTATAGATCTGTATAGTCTTCTAGTGACCCAAACGGGATAGATTTTCCAATTATTCAGAGCTCGGCTTGAGAGCTGACGTCTCGGGTTACCCACCCGTCTGAGCAGACAAGGGGCAGCAGCGCCGCTGCCATTGAGTGCCTCGGTGGGCAACAGCAAACACAAATCCAAGAAGCGTATGCAAGGGTGATACACGCGACTGCCTTCGCGGCCAGGATAAGATAAGATATGATATAATTATAGTAGAGATCAACAAATAAACAACTATCTATACATATACACATATATATACACATATATATATATATATATATGGATGGCTGGCTGGCTGGCTGGCTGGATGGATGGATGGATGGATCGATGGATGGATGGACGGAGGGATGGATGGAGGGAGGGAGGGAGGGAGGGACGGAGGGACGGATGGGTGGATGGATGGACGGATGGATGGACGGACGGACGGAGACATTATATTTACACAAATATATATATATATATACCTACACATAGACACAGATACGCACATATATATATATACACACACAAACACGTCGCACACAAACATGCATACATCTGCGAGACATGGGTTCTTGGTGTCTGCTGCCGAGGAGCCTGTCCCGGCCATTGCAAAGCCAGGCCGAGCAGTCCACCGCAGCTGGAGAGACCTGGAAAGGGTTTAGGGTTTAGGGTTTAATTAGGGCGTAGGGGTTTAGGGTTTAGGGAACAGTATAGCATAATATAGTATCGTATGGCATAGTACAGTACATTAGACTATGGTATAGTATCTATATAGTATAAGTCAGGGCCATGATAGGAACTTGAAGCAACTGACTAGTCTTCATCATGATATGTGATGATGCAGAGAGAAACATTATACCAAAAACAGCCATAGCGACAACAGTCATCAACGTCATACAGTCGTGATGCGGCTCGTCATGCTAGCAGTAGGAGCAAGAAACATCATGCGAAAACTCTAGCACTGCCCAGGGCACGAACTGTTCCCTGACTAGTTTTTGACTCCAGACTGTATAGCGTAAAACCGTGAGCCCTAGGTTCGGGAATCAGGAAGGTCCTGGTGTTACCACAAAGTGTCAGCTTCTGGGTGGAAGGACATTTCCCGAAACAGCATCTTGTCTTGAGCCTGGTAGGGTTTACTTGGGGTCTTCTGACCCGATTTTAGGATTCTGAGGGTGCGATTTCCCTGCCCGATTGGAGCTGAAGACTTCAATACAAAGGATGTCGAAGGTAGCAAGCCCTGAGCGCTGCAAGCCAGAACTCTGATCCCGCCTAGGGCGCTTTTGCCACAGCCCTCCAGCTCCACCACCTGGCAATGGATCGAAACCCCACAGCTTGCATACATGCGGACATATTCTTGTCGGCAGTGTCGAGAGGCGTTGTTTTGAGACGAGGGTAGATACTTGTAGCATATCTGTACTCTTTCCAGCTGCACAGCTGTACACACAGGTCGGCATACTGATAACCAGCAATACAACTATGTAGCTGAGCTTCTCAACTTGATATCCTCCTTCTCCGAAAGAGCCAGGTGCAACTTTGTGCATCAGGACGGCGCAGAATGAACAAACTGCTAGATGTCTCCTCGTCGATCCGTCTTCGGTCGACTTGCCTGGATTGGGCGAAATTGACCCAAACGAGAACCTCGAGTCCTTGAGAATACTATTTGGACACAGTTGGGCCCTCTTGCCCCTTAACCCTCAACCCTCAACCCCAAACCCTCAACCCCTCATCCCTAAACCCTCAACCCTAAACCCTCACCCTAAACCCTCAACCCAAAACCCTAATCCCCAAACCCTAAACCCCTCATCCCTAAACCCTAAACCCTAAACCCCAAACCCTAAACCCCTCATCCCTAAACCCTCAACCCTAAACCCTCACCCTAAACCCCTCATCCCTCAACCCTAAACCCTACTCCCCAAACCCTCAACCCCTCATCCCTAAACCCTAAACCCCAAACCCTCAACCCCTCATCCCTAAACCCTAAACCCTAAACCCTCAACCCTAGAATCCGGAAACCCTCTAGAGCCCCAAGGGCCCCAGAGTGCCTGCAGCCCTCGGTCGTCAAAGCTGCGTGGTGCGGGCGCCAGCTGGGACAAAAGCATCCCCATTGGGTGGCCTGGGTTCAGGGTTTAGGGGTTTAGGGGTTTAGGGGTTTAAGGGTTTAGGGTTTAGGGTTTAGGGTTTAGGGTTTAGGGTTTAGGGGTTTAGGGTTTAGGAGTTTCGGGGTTTAGGGGTTAGGGGTTTAGGGGTTTAGGGGTTTAGGGTTTGGGGTTCAGGGCTTAGGGGTTTAGGGGTTTAGGAGTTTAGGGTTTTAGGGTTTTGAGGTTTTAGGGTTTGGGGCTTTAGGGTTTAGGGGTTTAGGGTTTGTTGTCCTAGCATCTAAGCTCGTAGGATTTATGGTTCAAGGGATATTTTCCGGACTTCTGCTGCTTCTTGTGACCAGTGTCCTGGTGTTATAGATGTTCTTGGATTTCAGTCTCAAGGGTTTGTTATGAAGGGGCTTGGGATATTGTACTTCCAGCTTAGGGCATCAGTGGCAGTTCTGATGTCCAGGACACTCGATCCTCCGGCTGTCAACAAAAGAAAGAAACCTCTTAAGGAAAACGAAATGCCCGAGGCAGTTTGCCAGGGTCTGGGACCAGCGCACACGGAGAAGAAAAAACAATTCCATGGATTTCCTGGCTGACAGCATGACCATTCTTTTTGCAAATCTAAAGAAATGGACGACGCGGCACATTCATATGTCTGTCCATAAACAGACGTAGATGTATATAGACATGTATAATGTAATTTATATGCATATGCAGCATATGCATGTCTGCGTACCTGTTACATACGTAAACGGCTAGGTTAGATTAGAACAGATTCGAGTAGAGGTTACAGTAGTGTACCGCAGATTCGACTCGATTCGATTCGGCTGGATGTTAGAATCGACCGATCAAATCAGATCCGGTTCGATTCGATCAGGTTAGACTTAGCAGTCAAACAGATAGATACAGATAGATAGAGATAGGTAGATAGAGTAACAGTAAGGGATAGACGGACAGATAGATAGATACTATTATATAGTAATAATAACGAGCCTACGAAACCTATTTAGACCCACTGCTGAAACCAGAAGCCTCTCTACCGGGGCTGCAGCTGTGCGATATCTCGACTTCGCGCGCGCACACTGGCCTCCGAGGATCGTCGCCAGAGTGAATATAGGGGCCTTGCTGAAGGGGATATACAAGATTTGGGGGGTATACTAACGTAGCTACATGTAGGTACTTTATTGATTATTGGGATGCGATTACATACTATTATAGTTCCTCAGACCTCTGTCTTACCTAACTCCCCACCATGGGCTGGAAGATGCTGCTGCCTTGCATCCTTCGTAGGGCATGCCGAAGCAAGCACCTCGGCAAGGGACTCCTAGCAATATCAGAGCATGAACCCCTAACCCTAATACTAACCCGTATTTATAGTACAGTATAGTATAACCCTTATCAACCCCTTATAGTAAGTATCACCGCGTCCCCGTCTGTATAATGACCCTTATACAGTAAGAAGTCGAAGCATGGTCTTCCGTGGGTGGTGCCCGTGGTAGAGTGCTTTGCACGTCCTGGAAAGAGAGGAGAGACAGATTACCTGCTCAGAGTCGTCTTACGGCTGCATGGCTGTCCCAGCTGGGTGCACCACCCATGCCAGACCTCGGCAACGTGAAATCGTGCATGCACTGCACTTGTGCCGAGCAAAAACTTAAGCGCAGCAGAAGCTGTGGGACCCACTGCGTGCGGAAGAAGCGCATGCCAAATCGGGGCAAACCTGGATGGATGTGTTGACCTTTCATTTCTGCGCGGCAGCAACCGCACCTAGTTTGATGTACCATTGAGCATCAATGTATTCAGGAATCCTCAAAAACGCGTTGATCATTATTCAGGCTTCTACATTGATTTCAGAAATTCCATTAAAGGAAGCCAAGGAAGCTATCAACAATCCGACAACCTCGTAGAGTAGGCTGAGCCTCGAGGGTAGGTCGTAAACGATCATAAGTTCTAGCTCCGAAATAATCCCAAACCCCCCAAAACCGAAAATCTCCTCAATCATGGAAACCCTAAGACCTCTGACCCCCAATCCTACAAACGTCCTTGGCCTCGGAGGCCCACAAAGCAGCTTGGTTCGCAAGTCCGACGTCGGCCAAGAGGCCACCAGCATCCTTCGTCGAAGTGGCTTCGGGTCTTGGGTAGGTTTTTGGTTAAGGGTGACAGGGCTGGGGGTAGGGTTTATTGTAATCGGGTTTACGGCTATCGGAGTGAGGGTTTAAGGTTTAGGACTCAGGGTTATCGTGTTTCGAATTATAATATGAGGATGTAGGGTTTGGGGATTATGGGGTTTAGAGGCACAGCGTTGAGAGCCACCACATTTGCTTCCGATTACAGCGTTTACAGGTTCAGCTGCAAGAGCATGCAAAACCCCCGATGCTAAAATCCGAACACCCGGATCCTCAGCCGTATAAACTCTAACAGCAGTGAACACTGTAAAATCTGAACCCTGTATCCTTGAAGCATGTAGGGTTAAAGGGGGGCAAAACCTGCCGATTGAGGGCTCAAGGTTTACGATTCATGACGGTGGGCACCCACGCTTTCGGCCTCGAAGACACTTCGCGCCAGGGTCTTCCGCTGCGTGTCTGCGCGGCAGAGGGAGTGGGATTCAGCGTATCAGGTTTCTGTAGACACTGTAGAGATTTGCATAACATCACCATCGCCATACAGTATTGATGAATTGAAACAATTGAAGGCTCTGTGCAGGACAAAGGCCCAACTCAAACAACCAAAGCCAGCCTGGCTGCTTCTTTGGGCTGTCATCCGTCTCCTTGTCTGCCTTGCCGTTGCCTTCATGCATTGGGCACGGCGAAGCTTATCAGATGCATACAGCATATGCATAATGTCACTTGTTGTCGCCCAGAGTTCAAATTGACATGTGGAGTTTACAGCTCTGTTGCTGAGATCTGAACAACATAGTAGCAGGTCATCACAGAATCCTGGATGCACGCTGCACTCGTCTGAGGGGCAGTCCAGCAGTCTTTGCTGCGGCCGGCTCCTTGGATGCAATAGCACCGACTGCATCGCGAAGCCACGTCTTCCACGGCTTCAGTGTTCTTTCTACTGTTGCTCGCAACTGCATCACTTCTGACTCTCGTCATTGCCAAGATGATTGCCACCATGGCCAACAGCATCACCAGCATAACAATCACCTGACTCATCAGAACCGCCATCATCTCTTGTTTTGGTCTGGTCATCTGCACAAGCGCAAGCATCTCTCAGTAATTTTACAATGGAGGACCATCGCCATCGTACTGCTTGTGGCCATGACAACTACCACGAGCACGGCCAACCTCCCCGCACGGCGACCACCACCGCCACCGCCACAAGCACTCCAGCACTTCCGACAATCACCATCATCTTCACCCACCACCATCCTGAGCATCACCATATGCTAGTCCTATACTATTTTGGTGGTTCCTTACTATCTATATATATATATATAGATAGATAGTTATAGTGAAATGGGCCCCAAAACCCTATTCTAGTTATCATCGTCCTTTTTCACCCCGCGCCTCCTTCGCCTTGCCGGGTGCACTGGCTTTCGCCTGGGCGGCAGGGCCAGTGAAGATGCCACCTGCGCAAAGGGCTCGAGGCCGGGTTTAGGGTTTAGGGTTTCGGGTTTAGGGTTTAAGGTTTCGGGTTTCGGGTTTAGGGTTTAGGGGAAATACTTCGACTTCGGGCCATCTCGTGCTTCAACTGGGTCTCAAAAAGGCCTTTCCTGTAGCAGGGGCTTCGAAGGCGGTTCTTTGGCCAGTAGGGAACCGAAGATGCCCTCGACAGGGGTAGAAAAATCCTCATCGGCTTTGGCTTTCTAGTGTTGCACCAAAATCGGAAGGTTGAAACAGAAACGGCATGTGACTTCCAGTTCCGAGGCCACTATCAAACCGAAACCCTGAACTCTGAAATCTAAACCCGCAGCCCTGAACCCTCATCCCTTCATCAGAAAGCCCTTTACCGCCTGTGGAAGCTTACGTAGTTTCACGGGCAGCCCTTCTACATGCGCTTCTCGAGGATTCTCCAGGGCCACCTGAACTCGGAACCTTTAAAGCGCCCAGCCCTGAAACCCGTAGAACCCTAAACCGCCAAGCACAGCCCCTAGACCCCCAGATCCTGAACCCCTAAAACCTCTAAAACCCCCTAAAACCCCTAAACCCCTACACCCCTAAACCCTGAACCCCCAAAACCCTAAACCCCCAGATCCTGAACCCCTAAACCCCTAAACCCCCCAAATCCGGAACTCCCAAAGCCCGCACGGCTTACGCCCAGGCTGAGAGCTCGGAATCCAGAAACAGGATGGTCCCTGCCTGAGCTGCCGATGGCGCCTTGAGACAGGAGCTCACTCGTAAGCTTAGGGCTATAGGGGTTTAGGGTTTTAGGGTGCAAGGTTACAGGGGTTTAGGGTTTTAGGGTTTAGCGATTCAGGTTCGAAGGCCTTTCTCTGTCTTTCTGGGTACTGAAAAGCGGTTCTAAGAAATCAACCGTAAGGCGTATACTATCGGGTCTGTACTGATTGGAATAGGGTTTCGGGATACATATACCATAATTACAAGAAGGAAACCCCAAAATAGTATTAGTAAGTTTTTTGGCCCCTCTGTTAAAGGCTTCATCTTTTGGTCCGAAACCGTAAACCTTAAACCCTAAACCGGGTGGCAAAGCCCGAATCCCGTCCTCCTGCCATGCCCCGTAAGTCGGCGAAGAGGGCGCTGGAGAGCGTCGCCATGTCCCTGCAGCGACTTCCTAAACTGCGCTATGAAAGATCCCCATATCATACTATGCCATAATAGTAATAGTTTATACTTAAAGCATCACAATCATAATCATAAGGAAGCCCAAAATAGTACAGGTAGTTATTTAAAGTGTTTCAACAAAGTCTTGGTCACAAATTCAAGCACAAAAAATTAAAATATTAAAAAGAAAAAGACCCCGGGTTGAGGCCTGGTGAGTCTTCGAAAGCTAGGGCTCCAGGGGTTCGGCCTCAACGACCCCCTTTGGGGTTTAGGGTTTAGGGGTTTAGAGTTTAGGGTTTAAGGGGCCTTATATGAAGTAAGACCCTCTTAATGCATTCGCCAACATCAAGCCGACAACGCCTCAAAAAGGACCAGATCCAGAGCAATCCCGACTGGACAGCCCCCAGCCCGCGCTTCGAAAAGTCTCAAAACCCCGGAACCCTCACCCTCAACTCGAACCTGCATGCTCAAGTCCGTAAAACCCAAATCATGAAACCCAAAAGACCTGACCCTAAACTCCCAAGCCCCTATAAGACCAAAGGCCCAAAGCCACCTCCCAAACTGAGGGCCCTGCTCCGTCGTCGAAGCCCTGAGAGCCAGCTCATCCTCGCCGCGCTCAAGGTGAAGGGTTTAGGGCTTTGGGTTTAATGTTAGAGATAGAGTTCAACGGTTCAGGGTTTAGGTTTTTGGGGTTTGGGGTTGTAGGATTTAGGGTAGATTGGCGGTCAAGTTTACGTGGTTTTGGGATGTTTTGGGTTCAGGGCTTATTGAATTGAAGGTTTGCGCATTCTAATTTGAGGGTGTGGGGTTTAAACAAGGATCTTCTAAGCTTCGGACTTTAGGAGACAAGGTTCCGGGCTAAACAGGATTCCTTCTCCAGCACCCAACCCTGGGCAGCGTCGCATAGGCACGGTCTTAGAATCGATGCGTAGCGCAGTTGCAAGTGATACATACCAAACGGGAAGACTGCTGAATAACAAATATTTGTGTATTCTTTCTTCTAAGAGAGTAAACAACACCTTAGGAGGATTGAGATTTTTGAGATACCCTGCCTGCCCCACCATGCTCGTTCTCGTCTCTAACTGCAATTCATTACTCCGTCTGTCTGCCTACTCTATGACTATCGATTGACTATCGGAAGCAAGTACACTACCATTCCCAGAGCGTAGCTCATGCTATTTTTCTGAACTGTGATGCAAGCCCGGGTCACAGCACCCCCTTGGACAGCCAAAAGGCCATCAACCCTAAACCCCAAGCCCAACTAACTAAGCCAACAAACAGGAAACCGACGGAGCCAACCTCACCACTGTAACAACAGCCAAGAACACTCTTCGTCGTGGTGGTTAGCTGTTAGCTTGCATTTCCTTCTCTTCGTGGTCCTCCTCCTCCTCTTCCTCCTCCTCCTCTTCATCCTCATCCTCATCCTCATCCTCCTCCTCCGCATCCTCATCCTCTTCCTCAACAGCAACAAACAGAAGACTACCAACAAGCAAGCTCAAAATCTAAACCCTAAAGTCAACGGACGTGAGCGACTGCTGAGGGCACTCGGACCGGTCCTTCGCGACTTTGTACCCCGGCCTCGCAGGATGTCAGCAAACCCATGGTTATCACAGGACGCTTGAGGGTTCAGGGTTTCAGGGGTTTAGGGCTTCAGGGGTTTGGGGTTTAGGGCTTTAGGGCTTTAGGGGTTTAGGTTTTAGGGCTTAGGGGTTTTAAGGCTTTTAGGGTTTGGGGCTTTGGGGGCTTTAGGGTGTATAGGGCTCAGTTTACAGTTTGGGACCATGACTTGCCCACAGCATCTATCACCGAGACCACTACAAGCAATGTAAGAGTCCTCCTCCTCCGCCTCCTCCTGCTGCTCCTGCTACTACTACTACTACTACTACTACTACTACTACCACTACCACTACCACTACCACTACGACTCCTCCTCCCACTACTGCCACCACGCAATCACCATCACTGTCGCTACTGCTACCGTGCACAATTATTCACATCAGCGCTTTAAGCTACCATTGCAAACTCCGCCACCAAAGCTTTAACGATCAGGGCAGACCCCAAACCCTGAAGGCAAGCCGACAACCCGAACCTCAGTCCAAAATCCTACATAGCATCCCGTGGGCACCGACCTCTAAGCCTCAACCCTAAGCCAACAATCCCAAATCCTTATATCATCCCAAACCCTAAACGACTTTCACTCTAACCCTAAACCCTGAACTCCCCAAACTCAGCTCGAAGCAGAAGACGCTCCAGTGCTGCCACCTCGTTACACAGGATGGAAGGAGAAAGGCCTTTAAGCCCAACCCATGACTTGGGGGGTTTCTGGGTTTAGGGCTTTAGGGTTTAGAGCTTTAGGAGCCGAATGACTTGGGGATTTAAGTTAGGGCTTTAGGATTTCGGATCAACCTGGCATCTCCAACTCTCTGCGGTGTTGTCACATCTTCTACTGGCTGTACTCAGTAGTCAGTAGTAAGGGCAACCGGAAGGACTGACAGTAAGGAGACTTACAACAAATGAAACGAGACAGGAGCGATGGGAATAGTTGCGAACCTCATCGTCATAAGGACAAGACTGAAGGCAGTGTTCGTAGCAGGAATGAAGACGAGAACAGTAGTTCTCAGATATGAGAATGACAAGAACAATTACAATCTTCACCAGCAGCAGTAACACTCATGATACTGACGACTGATTATGCTAACCAGCAGTAGCAATTACATGTGAACTACGGAGCCCTCTCCCCCCTTTACCCCCGTCACTCAACAACAGTGGGGCCTCATCGTCGTGTCCCAGCTGCCGCAGCGCCGCAGCAGCTACATATCCACTGCCTGCGCCGAGCAAAGCCGTCATATGTGGTTATGTCATAATGTTCTGTGAATGAAAAGATTTTATGAAGAGGTTGCGTTAGCATAAGACATGTTGACAAATTGCCAAGAGTGATGTGCCAGAACTTCTTCCATTGTGCTCGCCACGAAACGATGAGGTGAAGCTCACCATGATGAGCTTGACATCATCGCTTGGGGGCGAGCACACTGCTTGTCCAACCCCTGGGCCCGACCAAGCGGAGCGGACGCCACCGCACCGATGGCGAAGATGGGCTCAGGAAGTCTACTGCTGGGCCGAAGAGAGCACGAAGTCCACCACAACTCGCCAGATCATCCTGGTCGCCTCAGCGCCGAACTCGGCGCCTGTCTAAAATACCAAGTCCCTGTATTAAGGAAAGGCACAGTCTCCATTCAACGCTCTGCACTTCTGGTGAAAGTTTACGAAAGTTTAGACCTGTGCAAGATTCGCAACACTCGTCCAACCATTGAGAGAATGCTTCCGAAGTAGCGGTCCCCATCAAAGGGACCTCAAATCCAAACACTGGGATCCTTAACATGAGAAACCCGACAAGGATCTCCAAAAACCACTGTGAAACCCCATAAAACCCTGATAATCAGAACCGCATACAACCCCTAGTCTGAACACCAACCCTAAACCCTAAACCCTATAAAACTCTAAACCCAAAACCCCAAACCCTAAACCCTAAATCTTGAACTCCATCAACACCTGCCAGGCGCACCCCACGGCAGGTAGCAGACTTGCCCGGCCCCGGGACCAATGGCAGCGGCCATCCTGGACGAAGAGCAGCGGATGATTGGGGATTTGGGGTCGGTAAAGGGGTTTAGGGTCTAGGGTTTAGGGTTTAGGGTTTAGGGTACAAGGCTTCTTACAAGGTGTTACAGGCTTGATATACGGGGTACTATAAGGGTTCGTGTAACACTAAACCCTAAACTCAAACTATAGCGGTGCCTGTACGGTTTGAGGCTTCGGGATTTAAGGGTCGCGTCGCGGGCTTGGGGTTGAGGTAGGACTTACTGCTGCGGTAGAATGATTACCCTATCATTTCCATAACTGCATCAAGGTCTTATGGTTGGGAAGTTATTTCTCTCATGAGACCCACAGAAAGAAAATTCAAAGGACAATTAGGGTCTCAGTTTGTGGGGTTGCTTTCGGGTTTCGAGTTTGGGAGTTATGCGGTTTAGGGCTCGGGATTTAGGATGCTGCTTGCCATTGGACTTTGTCTCGTCATGTTATGGATGCTGAAGGGACTTCGGATAGGTTCTCGCACAGCATGAGGCGCTGCTGGACTGTGTTTTTCCCACGCTCCCACGCGCGAGTCCTTTTCTGCATGTGCTGCAACTTTGCCAGCTCTGTGACGGTGCTCCCCGTCAAGGCATCCCCTCAGCTTGCATTTGCTGGCGATTGCGGACGCGTTCAAAGCTCTTCCAATGCTGGTGATGTTACAATCATAAAATTGCAACAGAGCTACGAACCTCTCAAGCAGGAGCTTCTTTGCAGCAGCACCATGGGCTACGCGGCTACACTTTACGGATCATTCTTCTGAACATATTTATCAAGGCAGGGCTGTCCCTGTGTGTGTGTGTGTGCGTGCGCATATATATATATATATACATATATATATATGTATCTAGATAGATATCTTAATGGGTCTACATTACCACGAGCCTGTTGTTCACCAAGCACTGGCTTAGCCGCCGACGAGGATCTCCGTCTTGAAACGCCTCCAAGCACAGGAGAAACCGGGAAAAAAGGATCCACCAAAGCCCAGTTCTGGTTGGGGGGTGCTGCTTCGCGGCAGCGTCACCATCGGACCCCTCTGAACATAAGTATGATGAGCGTGATGACAAGCACGACGATGATGCTAGTGCTGCTCGCGGGCTTTGAATGAACGTCATCCTGCAGAAGAAGCAAACAGGACCTGCAATCTTCAGTCGCAATGGTACTCTCGTCATCCGCACCTAGTGCTCTACCCCAGCTCGAGTTCACAGCGCTGCACAGTGTCTCCTGAACCTTTAAACTCACAGTAAGTATACGTACCAGCGCCGTATAGATTGACTCATGGGTGGATGGATGGACAGATGGATGGATGGATGGTGGATAAGTGGATTGATGGGTGGGTGAATGGATGGATGGGTGGGTGGGCGGATGGATGGATTGGTGTATGTACATGTACTAAGTATGCTAGTATATATGTGTATGTGTGTGCAAACAGCTAATAAGTAAGCAAGCCAACAACTAATTAGGTGAAGATATAAACAAAGACACACACGCATACACAGAAGAACCAAACAGAGCAAGCACAGACACACACACACACACACATGAAGAGATGGATGAGCATAGAAATATAGGAATGCATGAGCACAGCTGAAACTGCAAATGGAATAGCTAACTACGTAGTAAATGAAATAGCTAACTATATATATATACATACACGTAAGTGTGTGTATATATATATGTATGTACATCCTTATATACACGCATAACCTATGTACGTACTGTAGATACTCGATAAGCGTATAATTACCCGCACATACATGTACATACATACACAATAATGGACATATGAATGATAATCACAGTAATGGTCATACTATTATATATATATATATGTATGTATGTTTTATACTTATTTATGTCTCTATTTACGTGTGAACACTATGTTGACTCCAATTGATGTAGGGTATGGTTTATATTACTAGTATCACCAGAATAAAACCCAATATATATACACTCACCAAAATTCAGAAGGAGGCCTATCTACACTCACCAAAACGTCAATCTAAACCCTACAGAGCGCATCGGAGGCCCGGGGCCGAAACTCGGTGGGAGAGGACATCCGCGATGGTGGCTTCGGTGTTGCAGCGCGACCCCTGTGCTTTAATATAGGGGCCTTAATTGACTAGAATAGGTCTCCTTTGAAAGGGTCTATAAGGGTTACTATAAGCGACCTACAAGGGTACTTTAATGTAGGGGCCTTAATAATTAAAATAGGGTTTTGGGGCCCGTTATACTATAAATATAATAAGGAAACCCCAAAATAGCACTGGTAATTATTTATTTAGGCACCTATATTAGGGTTTACAGGGGGTTTAGCTCTCAGGGACCTCAGGGCTGAGGGTTCTGCAGAGTTCGAGGGATTTTGGAGTTTACCGTCCTAGAGTTTTAGGGTCTGGGGTTCGGGGTTTTAGGGGTTGGGGTCTGATTCAAAGCTCGCGGTCTCTGATTAGCTGCTGCTTAGGGCCCATATTGCGGTTCTTCCTTCGGCTTTCTGACACTCAGGCTGAGGTGAGGGAGAACAGGGAGTCTGCGGGTTGTTCTATATTGCACCGTAAGCCTTTCGGTCTGTAGGGAGAAGAGATGGAGAGGAAGGTTGGAGATAACAGACAAATAAATCAGCTGCATTCTCATCCACCCAAAGAGCGGATGGCCTATAGACACGTGGAGCTTCAGAGAAATGTCTGGAATCCGAAACCATAGAAGCGTCTACACGCGAAGCCTTCGAATCCTATAAAGCCCAAACCATCCTAAACCACAGCCCAAACCTCGAAAACTAAGTAGAACCTTGTTCTCTCCAACATAAGCTCTGTCTCGGAGTTGCAGAAATCTCTCCTGCTCGATCTCTTTTGTAGGATACAAACCGTGCAGGTGAAGGCACGGGCACACCCAACGGCAAAGCCGGGCAGTGGCAAACCCTCTGCTCGACGCTTGCTTGAAGATCCCCCCTGAACCTTAAGCCCTTAAACGCTAAACCTTAAAGACGTAAACCCTAAACCCTTACTCCCTAGAACCTAAACCCTAAGTCACTCTCCTCTGCACTTGGGCCGCCGGCCACAGGCATGGACATCAGACGCTCGGAGTACTGGATCATGCCTCCCAGAGTTTAGGCTTCAGGGCTGGTAGGTCTACGGGGTTATGAGTCTCTAGGATTTAGAATTTGGGGTGTGGGGCTTGAGGGTTAGGGCCCAGCTATGGAACCCCATAGATAGATCCAGTAAGAGTGTTTAGTGTGTATCTTTTTACTGTTGGTGTTTTTTAGTTGCGGCGGAGGGGTCTTTTTGTTGTTGCTGTTGGTGCGAGGGGGGGGGGGGGGNTATGACACCCTGTGTAATTTTCTTGAGTTTGTTGTTTTTGTTTTTTTTTTTTGTTGTGTGTTTTTTTGTGTGGGGGGGTGGTTTTTTTTTTTTTGTATTTGGGGGGGGGGGGGGGGGGGGTGTTGCTGTTTGGCTCTTGGAGCGGCTTCAAGGGCTGCTTTTTGTTGGCTGTTGGTGCGGGGGTGTGCTTTCTTGCTAAGCACTCGCGCACACAAACAGCAGTAACAAACAACACCCCCCCTCTGCAGCAACAGCAAAAAACACACACACACACACCCCTGCGCCAGCAGCAAAAAACACATGCTGTGGGTGCTGGGATGCGTTTCTTTGTTGTTTGCTGCTTGGGTCCGGACGGGCCGTCCACTCATTTGCTGGCTTGCCGGGGCTTCGGCTGCAGACCACAACAGCAAAAACGCACCAACAAGAAAAGACACCCGTTCGCTCACAGACCCTGACTGGTAGAACCGGTATTATACAGGGACCCCATGTAACGGATCCATACTTCAGCAAGCCCACAAACCTCACAGCAACTTCGGGGTTTCAATGAGCCGGAGTCGGTGCCGCGATACGGAGGCAGCCATATAAACCAGAAACGCCCAACAAGAACTAAGCCGCAACCCTAAACCGTAGGAGCTCTCAACCCTTCCTAAACCCTGGGGCCCAGTCTGAACAGTCTCGGTAAGTCCGAGAAACCCCCTGTTTCAAGCAAACCCTACAGCCCAAACCCCGAAACCTCGAAATCCTAAAAACCGAGTTAAAGAACCTGGGAAGTTCGAAGGGCGAGCCTTGTTTGACCGCACTGTGGAGGGCCAAGAGCCAGGGAAGACCTGAGAGGTGAGTGCTTACAGGCTCTCTATCTCTCTCTCTCTCTCTCTCGCTCTCTCTCTCTCTCTCTCTCTATCTATCTATATATATATGTACATATACTATATAAATATAGATATAAATAAATATATACATATATATATATATACACGTATGCAGATTCTTTTTGAGTTGAGTTCAGGGTAAAGGGTTCCGGGCTTTGGATACAAGGTTTGAAACGGTTTGAGGTTGAATTTTCTGGGCTTCGGGGCTTTCGGGAGCTTTGGGGTTCGGGGATTTCTGGGGTTTGAGGTTCTCGGGACTCGGTTGTGTTGAGGTTTTGGAAAATGTTTGGGACTTGGGATTTTTGATTTCAATTTTTCGGATTTTGAGGTTTCTGGACCTTGAAGGTTTATCTTCTGAGTGTAGCCTAGGCTTCGGGTTCAAGCTTTGAGGACGACCGGGTGGAGGGTCAAAAAACCTTCGCTAAGGCTTCCGAAAGTCCGAGCATTCTGGCACGTCCAGCACTCCTTACTACTGACTGCGACTACCACGACTGCTGCCGCTGGCTCCGGTGCTGTTGACGACAACTCTGACTGTGTTGCCGATGTCCGAGTCGTGGTACGAAAAGACGGGGCAAATGCGCGTTCCATTCTCACAGCCAAGCAATGCAACGCCAGGGATCCCAGCGTGCGAGGTCAGCGAGCGGGATCCGCGTGGATCGGGTCATGGGCCGTGGGTCCACAGTTCCCAAGACTCCTCCACACCTTGGAAAGCGAGGGATCGGAAGCCAATGGAAGCCCTTGTGAAGTCTCTGTCCTTCTCTGGCACTGTAGGGCGACAGGGGTGTCAGTTCTGACTGGGTCCAGACAGCAGGGGCTGGGCTCTGTTGTTTGTATTTTGCATTGCGTTTCGTGGTTACCTGATCTCGTATGCCATATCCGATGCCATATCATTGCGAATTAAGACAAGAAGGATCTTCTGATAACCAGAGCATCGTGACCTGAATCTAAGACATGTGCTCGTCGACAGTGCAGTTCTCACCAATGTAGACGCAGACCTTGGCATAGCAAAACACAAGAAAGTGTAGCAGCACAGTGTCAAACAACGCGCCCAGACACAGCAAACAGGCCCGAATTCTGAGGAGGTAGCCTGCACACCCAGGCCCGGTCGCTCCACGCAGCACCCAGCAATGGCCTCCCTGATCAGCGTTATCATTGCCTCGACCGGGCATGACCGAGGAACCCGGGACAAGCATTATGATGGTCACGGTGATGCTGACTTCGCGATAGCTAGCCTACTACGACCACGACGACGACAACAAAGACGACGCCGGCTGCTACTACGTACCGGCACTGCCACTGCCACTGCTACTGCCACAGCCACGACCACTACAACCTCCTACTCCTACTGCTGCTCATACGACTACGGCTCCGACTACAATGCGACGACACCAACGACGACGACAACGACTATTGCTGAAATCACTGCTGCTGCTGCTGCTGCTGCGACTGTTGCTAACACCTTCTGCTTTTCCTACTGCTGACCCGGGCAGAAGCATCGCAAAAAACGACGACGATCGAATAAATCGCCAAACGAAGTCCCACCACTCAGCCAAGCACCATGTGAGCTGCACCAGCACGGGACCTGCATGCAAGCTGACACCTTGCAACTCGCAGATGCCCCACCATGGAAGAACATGCTAGTGCCTCTTGACGCCGTAGCGATTGCCTAGTCATGACATGACTAGGCAACATTGTGTGCTTCTGTTATGCAATTACTCGGGTATGCGTGTATGTGCGTGTGGGTTTTGTTATCATAACTGTGTGTGTATATATATATATATGTTCATGTATATATATATATATATGTTTGTTTATTTTTAATATAGTGTATATATATACACACACACGCATGCGTACGCGTCTACGTGTGTGTGTGTGTCGACTGGTTGAAGGCGAGGGCGTGTTTGGCTATTTACTTCTTGCTACAAGTCGTGCAAGCTGCTGGGTTGCTGGGTTTGCGTTGGTTGAGGGGAGGACTCGGCTAAATACATGTACAACATCAGAAGTTCGGCTGCAAAGTCGAGAACTGTTGCCAGTCAGATCCTTGTTGAAGATGACTGCAAGGGCATAATCATGTCCAGGGAGGGAACACTCCCGTGGAGGCCTTCCCCGATCGTCGCCACTAGACACGGCGCTCAGGGCGCGGTGCACTTTGGGAAATCGACAGGCCTCAGCGAGAGCTAAGCACAAACAACTCTACACGTCGTATGCGAATGGCATCCCACCTCTTGCGTGGAAGACCAATGTCACACTGTCACAGAGAAGCTGGCTCTCTACTCGAAGGCCACAAAAAGGATGCCCTACATCGTTTAATCCTAAGACCAACCCTTAACCCTAAATTAAAGCACTGAACCCGAAAGCCTAACCCCAAACGCATTCGGGGGCCCGGCAAGCGCACGTCGTGCGTGCATTTCGAAGAGCTGCAGGAAGGGCCTCGAGCCAAGTTGCATCTCCTCCTCGTTAAACCGTTAAGATCCCCGGCCTCTAAGCACCGTAAAGGGCTTAATTAAACAAAAAGGTTACACCCCTCCCACCGCTCTAATAAGGCTGCACCTTACAGTTTCTTATCATCCTCTCTCTCTCTCTCTCTGTCGCTCTCTCTTTCTGTGACGACCTCTGTCTGTGAGTTGCGCAGACAGGTAACAACAAACCACCGCAACTACGAACAGCAACCCGCCTCGACGAACCTGCTAGCAGAAGACCCCCTCTCAATAGCACCGCTTTATGCACTCAAGACACCATCGACAAAGTATAACAGCATTCCAACCTTCTCGTACCTGGCGACTACAGCTCCTCGTCTCGTTCATCACGGCCTACCCTCGAAACCGCGCATATGTAAGCAGCCCCTTTGCTCGCATAGTTCGGCTACAGCCCGCTCTTGTGTTTGCAGGCAGGGGAAAACGACTGGCGATTTGCGGTAGCCTTTCGCGAAAACCGTGACCCTAAGCCTTACACTGCAGGAGCCAAGCTCCTCTGTACTTGGGAACTTTGGCTTGCATCCCACCCTGGGCATGGAACTCCTGACCTGGCCTGTCTAAAGACAACCCCGAAATCCTGAACCCTGAACCCCTCAACCCTGACCTCTAGTCTCAACCCAAACCCCACCTATACCCTAAACCCTTAAACCCTAAACCCCAACCTTAAAACTCTCAGGATCACGAACTGGGGATTCCTAGATCTGGGAGGGCGGCAGCTCCGCATCGAGCTGGAAGCACAGGCCACGAACCAGCAGCTGCGGAAAACGGGGAGAGATGTCGGAGCTTTCTGTGTTTGGGCTTTTTGGGGGGATTTGGGGATTAAGGCTTCGGGAGTAAGGATTCGAGTTCAGGGAAGACTGCTCAGAGACAGGGCTCAGGCAAAGGATGTGGACGTCGGCGTCCCTCTGCTTCTACTGCAGACACGTGCCGAAGGGGAAGAGTGGAGAGGGTGTGGAGGGGTGAAGCAAAAGGAATGACACATCGTAGATGGGATTCTGGAGTGGGGTCTCATCTACTCCTCGCAACAAGCAGCAGCATTCAGGCCGGCTCAGAGCTAAGCGGATAGATCCGAAAAGCCCATATGGGTGGTTGTCAAAATTAAGGTCCCTTTTTGGGTCCCTATTATAATACGGCACCTATTATTTAGGGTACCCAAAAAGGGACATTAATTTTGACAACTACCCATATCAAAGCCAGAATAGCCACAGGACTAAGCTCCAGGCCATCATCCGCAGGAACAGCACTGCCTCCGGCGGCATCTTCTTGGGGTACCGCTCGGTCTTTGCCTGCAGGAAGTGCTGCAGCTCTGTGGCTTCAGGGTTTGGGAGATTCGAGATTTAGGATTTCGGGGGTTAGGGTTTGGGGGATGTAGGGTTTAGGGTTTGGGGGATGACGGGTTTAGGGGTTTAGGGTTTGGGGGATTTACTTGAGCCAATACTGACAATCGAGTTTGCTCCCGTCCTGTGTGACTTTAACAACGTGTCTTGGTGCGTGATCTAATCGGTGGCCTTGGCTTTCTTCTTGTCCTTCTTGATGTTCTCATCCAGGGCCTATGGCAACGGCTGCAACGGGGAGCCGGATCATCCAACGCGAGATCATGGTTTATACATAAAAGCCCTATGTAATATAGAGGCCTTGATAATGAGAATAGGGTTTTGGGGCCATTATACTATAATTATAATAAGGAACCACGAAAATAGTATTGGTAACTATTTCGGCCCCTATATTAAGGCTTAAAAACCAAAGTTTAGCAGCTCTTAGCAAGCTTGGAAGGCACGTCGCTAGGCACCAATCTAACCTATCCTGGTGACCAGATTTCCGGTCATCTCGGTAGGGCCTCCAGAACATTGCAGGTACTTTGTGGAAAGCCTCTCCCCCGGACTCCAACCCTAAACCCCCAATCGGGGGGTGAGGGCGCCGTTTTTCTCGGTTGGGGGTTCCGGTGTTGGGGTTCGGGGCGCGGGGTTTCGGGCTTTGGTGTTGTTAAGGTACGCACACACAGAGCCCGAAACCCTAAACCCTAAACCCACGAAGCCTAATGGGACAAAAAGACTGCCTCGAAGTCCGACTTGTTTTGAGACTTCCGGAGCTCCCGGAAGTTTTTCATCCCGGCCATCCTAGGGGCTTTCAAGGAACTTGAGAGCTTTTGAAAGCACTTGAAGGGGCCTTGTGAGTGCTGTTGCGGGCTTTTGAAAGACCTTCAAGGGCTTCTCCTTTAAAGGCTTTGGCATGCGTTTTTGAAGACCTTTCGAATGTTATCTCTGGGCAGTCTGGGCTTTCAAGACTTTGTCAAAGGGCCCTTACAGTAGTACGGGCTCCTGGGGTTTCGTGCACTGGGGCTTCAGTGCCCGGTGTTCTGAGGGCTTCAGGGCTTTACGCTTCGGGCCTTGAGGTCTTTAAGCATTGTGTTAGGGCTTTCGGGTTGAGGGCCTTTTAGCTTTGGACAGATAGGTAGGTATGGGTAGGTAGGATAGAAAGATAGAAAGACAAATACATAGTTGGATACACCCTGTACAGGTATGTATCACTATAGTACATGCAATGTATGTATGGTACCCGCGCATGTCCGCTTGCCCCACACTAACCACCGATGAAGCAGGAAGCTCTAACCATGCTTCCTGTGGAGGGCTACCGCCGAACCTTCACACTGCAGTCTCGCGAAAGTGTCACGATTTATGTAGCATGCCTGTGAGTTGCAAAATTGTCCAAGCCCCAGAAACACCAGCGGAACCCTGCAGAAACCAATGCATCACCTGTAAAACCGATAAGAGATACACTAACCTCTAGCATATAAACCCATCACACCCCTAAAACATAAACAAGCCCTGACCTTGCCCAAACCATCGTTAAACCTATAGAGCTAAGCTCATCATACCCTTTCGGTGCGCGGCTGATGCTTGCGATTGCCGGTGTCGCGGAAGACCATCCTCGAAGCCCAGGTTGGGGGAGGGAGAGGGGAAGGGGGGAGGGGAGCAGAGGGGAGGGTTGAGTAAGGGTTCAGGGTTCGGGGGTTTAGAATTTGCGCAGCTGAGTTGAATGAATATTTCTGCGCCTCATGGGGTTTAATTTTGCCGCTTGGGCCGTATAAGCATAGGGTCTCTAAACTCTGCAAACACATCAAGCGCCAGGGGTGGAAGACGCATGGCAGCGGCTGAGCTTGGGGGAAAAAAAGCATTGAGGAAACCCTAAGGACTGGTACGGTTGATCGACAAAATCCTGCATGACCTTAAGGACCCTAAACTATGGGAATTATGGTATATCAACCGTAGTACTGATTACCTTTGGTTAGTAGGGAATGGAAGAATGGTAGTAATAGTAGGGTTTAGGGTTTAGGGTTTAGGGTTTAGGGAATGGAAGACTGGTAGTAATAGTAGTTGTAATTGTACCCCATTCCTCCATTACTAACCAAAGGTGAGATTATTCAGGAGCTGGCAAAGGCTTCAAGACCTTCCTTTTCTGCCACGGCCATGATGCTGCTGAGTAAGGTGGTGACGTTGATAGTGCTGGTGGTGAAAATGGTGGATGTTCCTAGCCAGCAGAGACGAAGGTCTTGTTGCCGCACTTGTTATATTATGTCATGTTGCTCTCAACCTCCCACTTCTCGTGGTTATTGCTGCAAGGGTGCATCATGTACTCCATGTCTCGCCCGGGGTGGACCTGCGGCCATCATGCAACACTGATGGAAGCCTCGCTTAACACCACTAGCAGCACAAATCCGTGCTATGGACCCAACAGGACTTACATGGACTGACGAACTGTTTGGACATCGCCCAACGAGCCCGGGACCCGTTGTTGCGGTGATGGTGGCAGGAGGAGCGGTAGGGGCTAGATGCTGCACTCTCCCATACGTGTATTTGCGATGAGGCCATACAGGGCCATAATAATTAGAATAAGGTTTGGGGGGTATACAATACTAGAATAACAACCAGGAGGCCCAAAATAGCATGGGTGATTCATTATTAAAGCCCCTATAGTACTTCTTTACCTCTGGTCGACAGTGCCAAGGGCCTCAAGCAAACAGCTTTGTCCCATATGGTGACGGCAACGTCAGATGTCATGGGCTTCAAACCACCGGCGAACCCTAAACTCCACAATGCAGCTCCCGGAGAGAACCTCCGTCTGCGAGTTGAAGAAGCCCAAGTTCTTCATGGCCTGTTGAGCGAGGAGTTTGGGGAAACAGCGATGCAACGTGCTGTGAATCTTGTCTGCAGTACGCTGCATCCAGGAGCAAACAGAACAGAAAAATGCCCACAGCATCAGCCCTAAACTTTCGAGTTCGAAACCCACAGTCGTAGCAGCCCTATTCCAAACCCCAACCCCGAACCCCAAGCCCAGGCCCACCAGCACTACAACCTGCCATCCCAAAATCCCTGGATAAGAAACCTGTAGAAGCTCGCCTCAACCGCAAACCGAACCAAAACCCTATAGACCTTCCATCCTCTAAGACAGCCCACCCACCCCGCTCTTCACCCACACCCACCGACCTCACAAACGCTGGTCATACTGGTCTCAGACAGGGCCACTAGCAAGCGACAGTAGAGGAGACCTGGCAGCACCGCTTTCGTGGTTCAGTGGGCTTTAGGGCTCAAGAGCGGTGTAACCCAAAGACATCAAAGCAGCCAAGCCCTGCAAGCCCTAAACCAAGCCAATGCCAGAGGCGCGCTGCTCCTCAGGAAGCCGAATGCAGTTCCCGAAGTCCAGAAGAACAGGGACCTTCAGTCGGAGCCCAAGCAGCGCTAAAACATAAACTGTCGAAGTGAATCTCCTCTATGAGGCATGGGCTTGTTCTGGTTATACAGAACTAACCTGCATGATCTTTAAAAGACAGAAAGAGTTTCAGGTTGCAGTGGCCAAAATGTCACGACATGGTGAGCCGGCTGTAGCGGGCCCGAAGGTTTAGGAGCTGAGATTCCTAACACTGGCACCAAGGTGTCTGTTTCGTGCGTTATACTCACCCAAAACCCTAAGCGCTATGAACCCTAAACCGGAGCTCCAAGGCCGTGAAGCTTTTTGGAAGGCTCTCAACACTTGGTTGAGGCCGCTGCGGCGGTCGTGCCATCCCGGACTTGGCAAAGAAGATTGCCTCCATGCCTTTTGCGGCAGGGCTCAGGCACCCTAAACCTTGTAGTCTCTATATGTATGTATATATACACACATATTTACATGCCTGTATGTGTGTACATAAGTTTACATATATGCACTGATGCGTCTGTATGACTATACAGATGAGTGTGCGTACATATATATATATATAGCCTCAACCCCCAGGCCCCATGGTGGAGGGGAGGGCCTGCCATGCTACAGTAGGATATCTGCAAGCCCTCGAGTAGAGCCGAGGTCTCAACGGGTCAGAGTTGAAGACGCCGATCTCCAAGAGCTGGGTGGCCACAGCGTGAACTGCTCGTGCCTCGGGTACAGAAGGTCGGGTTTGTGGTTTGGGGCTTTATAGGGTTTTAGGGTGTAGGGCTTGCATTTTCCTTCCGGCACTTGCAAGCATTCGCGAAGAGATGGTAAGCCTGTGCACCTGCATATGTGCACATGCTAGGCAATTTCATGTCGACGCCAATGTGTGCCAAGTTTACAGCAACGTGTTGCAGCACAAGTTCATGGGCTCAATGCAGCCTTTTGTGTGGGCGGTATGCGCTGTGGTTTGTGCAAACACAGTAACACAGATGTATGCCTTTGCGTACATACGTCACTGCTTCGCGGCATGCACTTACGGAGATGTTCACATGCGACCCTCAAAGCCTATGTCCAGAACCGCTGTGTAGGCATGTCATTTTTGAAGCAGCACTATACAACAAGTTGTATAACGAGCAGACATGAAGTCACAAGAACCCTCCTCAGCACACAACAACAAAGGTGTTCGCATCATAACCCATTCCGATAAAAATTCAGTCGTTCTTCGGACTGAACAAGGAGCCCGATTGACAATTGTAAGCCCATACAATAATGTGCTAGTTAAGAACCTACTTAATAATTTACGCAGCAATGTCCTACGTATGCTTGTCAGTTGTCGATGGAATGACTGTAAAGACTGTACCGCACTGTATCATGAAACGATAGAGCATGACAGATCCAATGACATATTGGCAAGTTACTGAATCTTGCTAATACATATGCACATACATACACCTACCAGAAAACATATTCACATAACTACATGTACATATAAATATACATATGCATACACATATACAAGTGTATATATATATGCTATATATATATGTGCATGTACAGACAGGGGTTCATACACACGTACATATCTATATATATATATGACAAATATACAGACACAATAACCCCATAGGACCATCGTGTATACCAGAGTGTGTGTGTGTGTGTCTGTATGCGTTTATAAGTAAATATGAATGATAAATACAGTAATATGTGCATATATATATATATAGTATATATATAATATGTATATAGGTTGGTAGATACAGATTCTCATACCTATATGTTACCAGTACCGAAATGCTGAGGCATGGCCATACTTCAGCGTGGGAGCCTGGGTTCCCGGGCACTTAGGGCCTTGCGGTCCACTCCGGCCAGGGCCAGTTGATCCAGGTCGGTAAAGCGGAAGCCCTGGCTTAGAGCATCCGGTTTAGGGTTTAGGGTTTAGGGGTGTAGAGAGGAAGTTTCGGCCTGATAATCAAAGGCTTCAATGTTTAGACTAGGGGCTCGGTGCTGACTATGTGTACTATACCTATTCCGACCACTGTCGCCGTAGGCTTCGGGCGGGTTTTGGGTTTTGGTTCGGAAGCTGCCGGAAACTTAGTCTCATAGAAGGCTTCAGGGTTAAGTTTCAGAGGTCTCGGACCGGAGTTCGGAGCCGGAGAGGCATGTCTCAAGCCTCGCAGAAATCCATGATGAATGCTCGTCTCGACACACGTCCTGAGAGCCAGAGCAAAGTAATTTAAAGTGAGAAGCAATGGCAGAAGCCATGGAGCAAAGATCGACATTAAAATTCCCGGTGGACTGCTTGCAGCAGAAGGCCATGAGGAAAGTTAGGCACAAAATAGCCAAGAAGGGGAGAGAGCGAAAGAGGAATTACTGACGGTGCTCCTTCGATCTCTTTTGGCACGATGACGTCCACCCCGGCATCGGCCATGCCTTTGCGAACCTGCAGCCATGACGGTTGCAATGTAAAGTTTCTATGTTATCTGCAAGATCTGCATCGATGAATGTCGAGAGCAAAACGGTCTGTTCAACAGCAACACACGTAAGCATCGCAGCTTTCAGTCTGAACTTCAGTGCCGAGTGGGTCTTTGTTTCGATGTGCACACGGCCTTGCCTCCTGCAGGTTTTCAACCTGGCGTCGAAAATGACTGCTCAACCGTGGTTCCAACAGCTTTGGAAAATTCCTAAGGGTATCACAGAGCCACTACAAGGGTTACTAGACTAGAGGGGTTACTATCAGGGCTACTAGAAGACTAGAAACAGGTTACTCCAAGTGCAGCGTATACGGGTTACCACGAGCACCTCGCGGTGGAAGTCCAGCTCGTGGATCATCTCCTTCATCCAGCCCTCCGTGACCTGCCTGGCCATTCAGAGACACATTCCTGCAGTAGTTATTATTATGGAGGTATTCTAGGGCTACCATATTCGGGGTATGAAACGGCTACTATACGAGTATGTGCTACTATAAGGGTGCTCCAGGGTTAAGATGAGGTTATCATAAGGATACGATAACGGTCTTAGGTGGGGGTGGTGCTATACGAGTACCATTGTGTTCTGCTACCAGGTGGCAAGCGGGAATATCAGCTTTGTCTGTAAATCCGGAAAACCGTCGGGGCCCCTTTGGGCAGCGCAGGTAACGTCTCTCTGTGCGAGTTTCATAATAGCTACATTCACCTCACACTCATCGGAGCAGGTGAAAGCGAACACCTCCGTCATGCTCGGAACTTATATTCAAGCGAGCCAGGCGTGCTTGATCTCATCCCAGTCATTCCCTCCGAGCCAGCAGGTGAATCGTAGAATGCGCCTGTGAGCTCCGAAATGCTTCGGTTCTTTCATGTCGCCTGCTAGACTGCTAGACCAACATGCATCAAGCTTCACCAAGTGTCAGGCTTTAGTGCAGTCAAGTCCAGCAGCATCATCCTTGATGCATCGGCTTTGCCCGCACGACGGGAGGGACAGGAAGGAGGGTTCTTTGCAGCCCGTGACTGGAAACTCAGAACGGAGCGGTTCGACGCCTTCGTGCTGCAACTTCACAGCCACCTTGCCATTGCAGCACAAAGAAAACCATAGATCCTGCAGTAGGGGCTGGCGCCTGTTGACCCGTTCCTTTCATCCGCGCTTTGTGTACCTGCCCCAGCGAAGACTAAGAGCCCAAGGTAGACTACATTAAAGCACTTCACTGCAACAAACTGAACCATACAATGCAGAGCACGAGATCGCAGAACTGGACAATGTCATGTGGCAGCACGTGGAAGCGCGGTGTAGGAAAGAACACGAACAGCTCCACTTACCGTATCGATAAGTAGCTTCAGACAACAGGCACTCAGGTACAGTGCATCATCCCTTTTCCGTCGGAACAGGCATTCGGCCTTACAGCCGCATGATACTTCAGAACATGCTATCAGATAAACGGTATATATGCTCTATACAAGTATAAATATAAATATAAATGTGTATATATATATATGTAGATCGCTCTCTCTCTCTCTCTCGCTGTGTTCTGTGCATTCGGTGCTAAGCCTGCGCGATGCTTGCGGACGCGACCGGCTCGAACTCGAACTCTTCAAAGATGTCCTTCGTATCGAAACTCAGGGCTGGCTCCAGGGGTCCAGGGTTTAGGGGTTGAGGGTCTAGGGATGCTTAGGGATGTTTAGGGTTTAGGTGCAAGCAGCTCCAACACTTCTAGTGGCTGAGGCTACATGGGCATGATCTAGGAATAGCGCTGCTACCTCTCGAGACTCCTCATCGTTGGGGACTCGTCACTGCTAACCTCGCAACTCTAAACATGAACACGAAACCCAAACCCTAAACCCTCACAGTAACCATTGCGAACCCTTAAGTTAATCTTAAAAGAACCCTCGCATAAAATCTTATTAAATTTAACCATAACCCGTGTAGTAACCCTTTGCACCAGCCCTCTCTCAACTCGAAACCCTCGGCAGAATGCCATGTGCTCCTGGAAATCTGAGCCGAGCTCCGCCTCGCCGGTGTTTGAGAGCTTAGGCATTTACGGTTTTGTTTTTTGGGGTTTTTGGGTGTTGGATTTAGGTTTAGGTTTATTGCTTAGGGCTTTCCTTTTACAGCTAGGATTCAAAATTTAGGCTTGATTGTGTATGTGGTTTGGGTTTAGGCACGGGGGACGAGGGTTTGGAAGTGTGCTCTAGAACTGGTCGAAAGCACTTGCAAAAGCTTCTGCCTCCAGCAAGGATTTCACGTAGGTGTCTGTGTCCCTGGGAGCGCAGTCCTTCCCAGTACATGTCGTCGCAGGTGCGCAAGCCCAACAGCTGTCAGAGCATCAGCAAGAACTGCAAGGTTTACTCCTGCAGCTTCTTCAACTCCTGCTGCCAGACCTTTGCAATGCAGTATGCAATATAACTATAACGATCAGCTGCTGAAATCCGGGGGGCCGACGATGGGCGTGGCTGCCATGTTAGCCATCCATTGCCCTGCCTTCACGAAGAGGCCTCCCAATGCCTGGGGCATCTTCGTTGAAGAGATTAGATAATTAGAATCGGGTTTGAGGGTATAATATACCATGATTATAATAAGGAGCCCCCAAAATAGTACTAGTATTTGTAATTATTGAGGCCCCTATAGTATTTAGTTTTGCAGATGAAGATAGCAAAAATGGCGGCTGACCAGTGTCCCCGGAGACGTTCAGCACTGCTCAGCAGAAAGCAATCAAGCTGAGAAGGCTGCGGCAAAACGATTTCCCAAGAAGGGTGCCACGATTTTGTCCGCTGGGTCCTGAGCTCGGTAAGTGGCAGTGTTTGACGGTTTGGGGTTTACGGTTTAGGCACGATGCGTGCAGGCTTGGGACCCAACGTACATCCAGTCTTGCGCCTGCTGCGCAGACAGCTTGAAGACCTTCCCGGCATTCTTCGGAGGCGCCAAGGCAACATACTTTGTGAAAAGTGTTTATGCATTTCTCTCTCTCTCTCTCTCTCTGTCTGTGTCTGTATGCCCTCATGTATGCATGTGTGTGTGTGTGTGTGTACGTCTGTGCGGATGAACGGATCCGTGCACGGATGGACCCAATGGATGGATTCGCATGCATGCGTAACGGCATGCTGACATGCATACAGGCATACACACGAACACATCCGACAAACACACACACACACACGTGTGCACACACACAAACATGCACACACAAATACACATACACACACATACCCAGACACCTGCATTCATTCATACATACAGCAAGCACAGTGCACGGACTGCTATGGTGTGGATATGCATGGCAGGCACAGTACTCCTGTTCATTTGGGCTGCTTTGCATGGCAAGGCCAGTACTTGCAGTACTGGGATTTTACTTTGGTTTAGTTGTTTTGAGTGGCAGGCACGAGAGAGCACATGAAGAAGAGCCCTTCGCTATCTTCTACTTCGATTGAGCTGGACATCCTTCACAAGCCAAACACGGCAAGATCTGCAGCTTCCAAGCATGCAGGCCGCCTTCTGCACAGTCTTGCACGTGAAATAGAATGCAATCGGAAAAGCTGCCGTGACCTCGCAGGAAAGAAAACTGCAGAAGACTTGATAATGTAGGGGCCTTAATAATTAGAATAGGGTTTGGGCGTATATTTTACCATAAATATAATAAGGAACCCCCAAAAATGAATAGGTAATTATTAAGGCCCCTATATTACTGGAGCTGCTCTGGGAGCCAGGCATAGATCTCGGCCAAGCGCAAGAAGTAATCTGCAACAACCCTATCGTCTCCAGTGCAGTTCCCGTTTTTGGGTTAGACCGATTATAGACTTAGGATCCTATAAGGTAACCCCCAACAAGGAACTGCAATGGAGACTATAGGACGCGATGCGAAATCTACTCAAAGGTTTGTGACACAGAAACCTTCGCCCTGCTTCCGGCAGGGAGGCTGCTCATGGCTGCCAAGGTACGATAGCTCTGCAGCCTGCGCACGACCAAGACCTGAATCTTCACATTGTGAAGACTTTTCGGCTCCAAGTGACATCTACCAGCCCACCTACCTAGGGACCCTTACCTCCCACCCTCCACCACCCCCAGCCCGCAACCCGCCCAACACACCAACCCCCTCTCTTGCAACAATGTCTCAAAGGGG
Source organism: Symbiodinium sp. clade A Y106 (assembly GCA_003297005.1). Taxonomy (NCBI): domain Eukaryota; class Dinophyceae; order Suessiales; family Symbiodiniaceae; genus Symbiodinium; species Symbiodinium sp. clade A. Next base: position 21,671 of record BGNK01002112.1, on the reverse strand, counting down.
AGGGCAGAGCAAAGTTTTTCCCCTTCACAAGCCTTCAAGAATCCGTTTGAAGCCTTAAAGCCTTCCGGAGCGTGTCCGACCCTGAAAGTCCCCTTTGACAAACTCAACTGATGCGCCAAAGAAACAATAGTTGCAATTGCTTTCATAGAAGTCCTGCACTATGACAAATCAGGAAAATTGAAAAAATACAACGAAAACAGCATTTCAAGCATAGACTTCTTTTGTGTTGTTGTTCTTTCAAAATCATCATTTCACCGATATGACTTGAAATAATGTGAGACAGTGCACCACCCGGTTTAACTCATAATCAAGTTTTGGAAGGTTCCTCGTTCAAACTAAAGAGAAGTCCAGACATTTAGTCAAGCTCCCTTAGTAAGCAACAAGGTGGAGACTTCATGCTCGGCAGTTGAAGGGCTACTCCCATGTTCTGGGATTCGGACCTGTGAGTCCTGGAACCCCAAGGAGCCATGGAGGACTTGACAAGTAGAACCGGGAGATTTAGAGTAGGGCCGAGTAGGGGCGATAAAGCAAGACTGCTCCTAAACCCTAAACCCTAAGCCCTAAACCGCCCCAATTATTAGTTTAGCACGGAGCACAAAGAAGAGCCAGAGCCCAGAGCCCCAAAGCTCAAGTAATATAGGGGCCTTAATAATTAGAATAGGGTTCCTTTAAAGGGATCCTTAAATGGGTCCATAAGGGATCTATACCAGGGTTCTATAAAAAGAACGGGCTTGATAGCTAGAATAGGGTATTGCGGCCCATTCTACTAAGGAACCACCAAAATAGTGTAGGTAATTATTAGGGCCCCTATATGACAAGCCAGAAGTCGGAACATCATTCTCCGCAAACCCTGGTAAAGAGAAAGGGAACCCTAAGCCCTCGACCCTGAACCGTGCCCCTGAACCCCGAGCTCCACACCCTGATATAGGGGCCTTAACAATTAGAACAGGGTTTTGGGGTCTATTCTACTAGAATCCTAATTTGACACCCCCAACTAGTCAGCATAGAGACTTATTAAGGCCCCTATATTACGCCCTAAGCCCTCGACCCATCTAGCCCCACACCCGGCACGCGAGGCGGCGGCAGAGATGCCCAGGAGAAAACAAGTGGTCGACCAGCCTCGGGGATCGGGAGCTCCCTTTGCTGATTGCGCTTTAAGGACTTAGAGGGCTCGGAGAGTTTAGGGTTTAGGATTTAGAGGGTTTGGAGGGTTTAGGATTTAGAGGGTTTGGAGGGTTTTGGTTTAGGGTTTAGGATTTAGAGGGTTTGGAGGGTTTGGAGGGTTTTGGTTTAGGGTTTAGGATTTAGAGGGTTTGGAGGGTTTTGGTTTAGGGTTTAGGATTTAGAGGGTTTGGAGGGTTTTGGTTTAGGGTTTAGGATTTAGAGGGTTTGGAGGGTTTTGGTTTAGGGTTTAAGATTCAAAGGGTTTGGAGGGATTTGGAAAGGGTTTTACAAGATTCTGCCGGGCTTCTGAGGGTTGTGATAAGTTAGAGGATGTTTCCCTTTAACTGCAGGACTTGTCACAGCATTTGTACGGCGCTGTGTAAGGTGTTGATAAAGGTGTATATGGGTTTGTAAAAGTTCATCTAGGTATACACAGATATATACTCATATATATATATATGCATAGATTTATTTGTCTGCTTATTCATTTTTCTATTTATTTAGCTATGTATTTATATAAATGAAGCGGTCTATATATGTTTATATAGGTTTCTACAGGTTGATATAAGTTTACATGGTTTCACTCTGCTCGGGGCGGCTCAGGGTCGGTTGCGGGGTTTGTGGGTTTGGGGTATGCTTCGGGGTCAAGATGAAGGTTTTACGGCTTAGGGCTTTTTCAGTGAAAAAGCCCAGCATATAAACATGGTAGGTGCCTGCAGAATGTTGCAGGATGTGCGAAACACTCGTGGGCCACTGCATGACGCTTTTGTGAAGTGTCCTTCGAGAGAGTTTGCAACGAAAAACGATGGGGACGAAATGCTGGGGTGATGTAAGCTTTGCAGAGCATCTTCATTTCGACCCGGTATGACTAAATTGGCATGTGCATATTTCGCAAGTTGGCATGCAAATATTTCGCAAGGGGCAGCACCGGTACCGTCCTATCCGTCTTAACCTTGCAAGCAAAGTTCCTGCACCCTAACGTTGGCCTGGAAGACGGAGCACTGCAACTGGAAATGCCAGCGCACGCCAGTCGCCACTGGCCAGGGATGAAGGGTTGAAGCAGGCATACTCAGTTGTACCGAGAAGTACCGATAAGCAGCGGTTCAATCTGTGTCACTTCCATGACGAAGTGGCTTGGGTAGCGTCAATGATGACGATGATGATGATGAACTCACACACGCTGTCAGAGCCAATATTCTGCCCTTTCGGCATCAGCACCATCGGTACTTGTACCCCCCCATTAATGGCCACCATCAACATCGAAATCTTGCACACAAGAACAACAACAACACAACACAATCCATGGATTGTCCAAGCAATACCTCTGGCAACAAAAGGACAGGCAATAACGACAACAGGAAGATAACACATCTGCAACACCGGATTTTGGCGCTTCTTCTGGCTTCCTCTGCCTCAAGAACGGCGAGTCAGGCACGTCCAGGCTAAACGTCCTGACCTCAGAATGGCAACATAGGCACTGAAGAGTAGCATGCTGATTCTATGAACCACCAAATCGGGACCTGCAGTTGGGGTTTGTGGGCATTAGAGTTTCATGGCAAAGGGGCGCAGGTTTGGGTTCAGCGGAAAGTCTGGCTAGAGGTTGCTTTACTGGGGGCTTTTTGGGGCTTCGACAAGCCGTTTCGCTGTCTGAGTGTTCTTGTCATTGAACTCGTCACAAGCAGAGCCCTAGCCTTGTGCTGCCTGGATTTGAAGGCTAAGGCTTCTAGTCGGCAGAGTTTTTGGGGGCGGGGTTGACAGGGGCTTCAGTCGCGGGTACATAGAAAGGTTCCATAGGGTTGTTCTTATTCGTGCATTCCCTTCAACAAAGAGGCAGCCACTGATGAATTCTGAAACTGCAAATCCTACGCTGGGGGGTTTCTAAGGATGTTTCAGTTTTTCTGTGTGGCCAGAATTATTTTCAGGATTCTACTATTGTCGAAGGTCCATACACTAGGCTCCTTCACTTTCCGTAACTCCCACATGTGTCCTGTGGCCCCAGCAAACAGCCAGACGATAGCGGAGAGGGTGACAGCTGAAACCAACAGGGAGGCCTCGGAAGAACATCACGAGTTCCACCAGGGGCTCAGGGGTCTATAGCCTTAGATTTGGGGTTCAGGGTTTAGGGTTTAGGGTTTCGGGTTAGGGTTTAGGGTTTCGGGTTTAGGGTTTAGGGTTCAGGGTTCGGATGTTGCATGTTGCCATGTCAAAATTACAACGGCCTGAAGGCTTCATGAAGCTAGCTCTAAACCCTGAACCCTAAACCAATCTCTAAGCCCTTAGGCATGAGAAGCCTTAAGTATCAGTGCAATACCTTGCCGGGCCGCAAGCACCCAGAAGCTCAAAACATTTAACTGAGGATTATACCTCAATCTGTATTGGGCTTGCAATTGTGGTTTAAGGGTATGTAAAGTCTCGCTTCAGGAATATACCGTGCACTATATATCTAATATAATATAATATAATCTAATATAGTATAATACAACATAATATAATATAATATCATATATACGTACATATATATATATACATATATATATATATGTTGCTATTCTGGCTTGAGGTCTCATTTCAGGAATGTACCTCCAACTATATAGGGTAACTATGGCTTAAGGTCTCACTGAAGCAAGATACTCACTGAAGCAAGATACTTGGAACCATTTAATCAGGGCCGGTTCTTCTGACTATTCATGCTAGAAATTTTCAACCACAACAACAAACCCCAGTGGATCAAGGTATATTTGCCTGTGCTGCCGTCCGACGGCGGTGCCTTTAACTTAAAGGCACCCCGGCACTTCGGCGAGCTTACCGAGGAAGCCGGAAGCCGATCTTACGCTTCGGATTCGGATCTCTTCCCGGTAGTACAGGTAGAGGGCACCAGAGAAGAGAAGAGTCGAGAATGATGCCCTTTTGGGTAAACCTCTCCGTGCTTGTAGGCGTGTTGGTTTCGAGACCAAAAGTCCCCAAACCCCAAACCCTAAGCCCCCAAACCTCTCAGAGAATCTACCTGCGACCGGGGCACAGGTCGGAAAATCGAGAGCAGAAGCACCTCAGGCGAGACGGAGAGAATTTTAGGGTTTTGGCCCTTTCGCTCTGCAGGTTTAGGGATAGGCTTCGCACCTTTAGGGCTTCGAGCTTTGGCGTCATGGTATGGCGGCAGCAAGCTGGGTGACCACTGGCGTCATGGTATGGCGGCAGCAAGCTGGGTGACCACAGCGATGATGGCAAGAAGGGTCACTGTGGTGAGGGACCCCATTACCGTGATCGTCGTCACCGTCGTTTTCATCATCGCGATCCTGATCGCCATCATCCCCAACTTGTCATGGACGTTTCAACTTCGCCGTCCATCTTCCTGTGCCGCGATCGTAGCGCCCTGCTCCAGCAATGCCGGGGATGCGGCTGCAGCTGTAGCCACGACGAAGATGAACAAGTGCTCTCCGTAGGCTGAAAACCTGAAGGGGAGGTCACAGCTCAGAATTCAACTTCAAGGCATGATGATGGGCACAAACGGTTCACCAAAGACAACTCAAAGATCGAGCTTGCGAGGGGTGGGCCTCTCTCCCCCGAGGGAGAGCGCGCTTTGCTGAAGCCTCGGAGTGCACAAAGAGGTAGGTCAGGAATAAACATAATAAAAGAAGCAGCTCCCGAAATTTTCCGAAGCCCTGGGGCTTAAGCCTTTCGTCGCCAGACCTCACCTCACAGCCGCCCGCCTAAAGATCGAAAAGTCGGAAGCCTCCGCAACCCAGGTCGCAAGCCCCGAGCGTTATCAAATGCACCAACCAGACGAGCAAGACCCTAAAGGCTCAATCTAACTAGAAGCCTAAGCAATTGCACTGCGATTTTGGTGCACACTTTGTTAAACAGAAGGCTTTTCCGGGAACCTTATCTGACAATACCACGAAATTCACTCTTCGAACGCTTAAGCTGCAACTAATTCTATCCCGAAGCTCGAAGCCAGGGCCCCCGAGCCCCGCATGAGACGTGACTCCCAGGAAGAAAACAGCCACCAAGAAGGCATGGCGTGCGACCTCCATTAGGGTTTGTTGAGGGTTTAGGGTTTTAGGGTTTGGGGTTACAAGCTTTAGGGTTGTGGTTTTCCAGCTTCGTTGGGTTTATACCTAGGCTTCAGGGCTCAGGGCCTCTGGGGCTTTCTTTGCTGGCAGGGCCCTGAACACGAAACCGAGACCTGAACCCTAGTTGCTGAGTTCATAAGCCCCAAAAAGTTTACACTTTCAGTTTTATAGTGGGTAATATTATCCCAAAAAGTGTAAAGTGTGTCCACTCAGCTACTAAGGAACTACCTACTAGACAAGTCCCCCAACCCGGCAACCCTCTTACCATCAGCCGTTTTCGGGTGCTTTCGACTTAGGAATCTCTCTACCGAGACGATGACTGCTGTGAGCACAACTGCTGCTACTATTGCTATCCATCTTGAAATGATTCTTGCGGTTCTAGTCGCTATGACTCCAAGGATTATCATTCCTCTTCGTCTTGCCGCCTTTCCGCCTCCAGATTTCCTTACTGCCTTCATGTTGGAGGAAAGCATTGAGAGTGTTTGAAGCCTCTCACTGCGGCACAAGCGACACTTCGTAAAGTTGATTTATTGGTTACCAGTTGATAGAGCCGAGTTTGAAAACTGGGGACAGGACGAAAGCCAGCAGCCTCCCAAGCCTCAGCTGCGCGCAGAATGCATACCTTACCTAGCCTGAAGCCTTCATTTTTGCAGGGTCCCTGTCCAGTGATTATGTGCTGCCGCACAGCTTAGATTAGAACCGCATTATTCACGTATGCATGCATGTATGTTTATGGTGTATGTGAATGTGCATGCGCACATTCTTGTATTACTTGTATTTCTACATCTTTACTTCATGCCTTGATTACGTGTGTACTTTTGTATCTGCCCGTCGAGTGACCTGCACTACCAGTCTTCGCATACCGGACATGTCTGCATAGCTTCTGTCGGTGTCAGGGGCGGGTAAGAGCAGACCAACAGCATATGCCATTAGAAAGCTGTCCTAAGGTGGTGCACAAGGACATACCCTCCGGGGCTGAAAGGAATCCGGCAGGTTCGGGAATCCTAAACTTTTGTCGGGATTGGCTCAGGGCTTAGGAGTCACACGCCTTAGTCAAACTCTGTTTCAAGTAGCCACCAAGCCGCTTAGCATTCTGGGTGACACAAATCTGTCAGGACTGAATCTGAGGGAAGCCCGTCCGAATCCAGAAGCTCAGCCACGAGGCCGTATACACTCAAGTGGAAGAAACTACCAATGTTATCATGTCTTCTATGTAAATGTCATCTCTCAGACGTGAGGTTGACGACAGGCTTGACATTCCATGCTGTTGGATTGCAATTAGTACTAGCTTCAAGGCAGCTACGGAGCGACAAACCTCCTCAACATCCCGATCCCCCGACAAAACCAACAAAAACCTCAACCTCAGAAGCCCCAACCTGGCCAAAACACATGGAAGCTGCAAGAAATCCAGGGCATGGAATAGTAGGAACCTCAATTTAAGGACCTTTGAACTAGCTACCCTTACATCACTAGTCTCAAGAAACCCATATTTTGCAACCCTGGGCCCTGCGCAGAAGCTGAGCCAGCTTTCGGAAACCTGCACTTACGCACATCAAGGAATTCCGGACTTTTCAGAATGGGGGCTCCTAAACCCAACACCCAGTGCCTGAAACTTAACTTCCAAGAAGCCTTCATGAACCCCATCTTCCTAGCCAAATCAAGCTCCCAAACCCCAGAACATGAAAACCCCGCCCCCAGCAGCCCTGCACCCTGGAAGCCCTAAGCCCTACTTGGCCTAAACCGCAAAACTTCTACAGCATTCAAAAGCCCTAAATCCCCAAATCCCTACTGAAGCTCACGGAAGCCATGAATCCCATAAACCCTATGGCCCCATTGCCCTAAAGCTCCGAGGACCCTACACTCCATGAGCCCTCAGCCCCTGACGCCCCAGAACTCTTGAACCCCTATAGGCCCTGAAACTAGACCGAACAGCCCTACACCCAATAAACCCCAAACCTTCTAAACCCACGCTTGAAAACGAACCTTCCACAATTTATAGAACCTTGTTATTGTTATTATTATTGTTTCTTGAATTAGGTATTATAAAAGCACACACACACAACATATGAGACCCAACGAGCGCCGGCCTCCTTCGGCCTCCGCTTCCAGCGTGCGCTTCTCGGCCGCCACGACACGCTCCCAGAGCCTCTGAAGGTGCTTGTTTGGCAATATTCCCAGGATACCCAAATCGTTTGATTCAGGGGTAATAGTATTATCTCTGTACGTATACATATATACATATAGATATATATATATACACACATATTTTACACACATACATGCAGACAGACAATACATACGTACTTACTTACTCACTGAGCCAGGAGTCTGCATCCATCCTAAGGCCTAAGGCCTTAACCCTGGAGTGCCGCCTGTTCCAAGGCAGTCAATAGTGGTCCCTTCTGACGTGCGGAGAACATGAAAGCCACCATCAACATTGAGTTTTGGAACCATCATAAGACTCCACGTATACTCCAAAGAATGCTCCTTGATGAAAGGGACTCGAATGGGCTCTCTACGATTGCCTGGTCATCCCAAACCCCATGTCCCCAGCTCGTGCCTCTGCTCGCGCTCACTAGGCTGCGATGCCTCGCCAAGCTTTCACATGGGATCTGCCCGAGGCTTTGGCCCAAAAGCCTTTGGGGATTTAGGCTTAATGCCCCAATCAAGGGTTTCGGGGCAGGATCGATGGACTTGTTTATAATTTGCGAGGCAGCTGACCTCTCAACTTCCGAACTCAAGACTTCATTTGGCAAGCAATATAGGGGCCTTAATAATCAGAATAAGGTTTTGGAGCCGCTTAGAATATAATTATAAAAAGGAACCCCCAAAATAGTTTAGGTAATTATTAAGGCCCCTATAGTAAAGCGACTCAGGGCTGTCGCGCCGTTCGAGCAAGGCTCGAACAGTTTTGGCAGCCACGGCGCAGCACAAGGTGCTAAGGGCTGCACAGGGATGGGCGCTCGAATCTTTGGAGCCTGCAAAGCAGCTGCAGTTGCTCCATACTTCGGTTCCGTTTCTCGTTCGCGTTCGTGGGAAGGGTCTGACAATGAACATGAGCGGCAGCGTCTCTTTTGAGGCACAGGCCAGCGCGGCTTGGAGCTGTGCAAGAAGCAGCCCTGCGCTTCATAGCGGCGTCGGTATGGTGCAGAAGAGCGTGTCTCTTTGAACATACAAACCTGCTTTTAAACACACTCGTTTGTTACAACTTTTTTGTAAAGCCCTCTATAGAGCTCCAGGAACCACGGTTTGGAAGGACCGCGAGTCCGAAAACTTGTAGAAGTGTCTGTCGGGCATTGAATGGGATGTGAACTAAACACTCAGGCGCTCCACTGGTGCCTTCAGCAAGCAGCATCCATATTTGTGATTTCCTTACCTTGTATCTGATTCAATTCTAACCTGTCTGTAGTTACCTGCTGCATCCTCGGTTGGTTACGCGGATCCTCCTCATACGAGTGATGCGTTCTGTTGATCCAATCCTCTCTTTTGGGGATCCGAAAGGCAAGCGAACGTAAACTCAGAGAACTCATCGTATGCAGGGGTCATTCTGCTTGTAGGGACTACACAAGGGATACGTTAACCGAGTTGTTCAAAGTTCCATGGTATGCTACCAGTACACGATACTCACATGCCAGGTCCTTCCGTCTCGGAGTTCGGCGGCAGACTCGGTAACCGTCGCTTCTCCCTCAGTGGCAGCCGATACAATTAGCCCAACGATGGCTAGCAGACTGCAAAACTAGGCAGCTCACCAAACTTTCTGGGCGAGAGATGCGAGTTGAGGCAAGCAGACTACATAAGATGTGACACTAAGATAATACCGAGTTTACAATATCGAATGTATAATACAGAGTATATAGTTATATAATATACAATCATAAAGGATGCGGCTTGGCTGCTGTCGATCAGCACAAAACGAGAAGCCTGCCCGATGATGAGCTCCAAGCTCTATCGGCCCTGCTGCGGTGGTGGCCTGGCACACGCGAGGATGATAATACAATAGTATAGTACAGTATAGAAGAATTTAGTGTAAAAAAGTATGAAACAGTCTAATATAGTATAAGATCGCATACTGTGGTCATAGTATTTATACTATAGTATTTTCGTATAGTCATACAGTAAAGTATTATAGTATAGTATTGTATTCGTATAAAGGTTCGATCAGCTCTGGCTGGTGGCCGGCACTGCAGGCTGAGAGCAGTGCAAAGGACTCATGCATCCTCGGCGTCATGATGACGGAAGCCTTGCAGCAAAGGGCTTTGGGTTTAGGATTCAGGGTTTATAGGGTTTAGGTTTGTGTTTAGGGTTTAGAGTTTATAGGATTTGGGGTTTATAGGGTTTAGGCTTGGGGTCTAGGGGGCCCAAAGTCTGAACCCTAACCACTAGAATCTGAAGCATGTGAAACTCGACTCGTCGCAGCCCTGAAATTCACCGAAGCCCATCGCCGGCTGAGAGCCCCACAGACATGGACATGGAGCTCATGCTGGCAGTGCTGCCATTCCACCTGTGCCAGTTGACTGACAGAATTACTGAAAAGGCTGCTGCGTCTTCCAGAATCTGATTTGCGGGCAGACTATCTAAAGCTCTAAGGCCCGATAGTTTAGTGCCAGAGTTGTATCCCTCTCATAACTCCCTGAAGGAGCCCTCAACCCTACACCCAAAAGCCCTGGTGCATTGAGCTTCCCACTGCAGGGAAGCATCGACTCCACATCGCCTGGGTGAACTCTGCATCATGCCGTCCTGCTCCTGTGCCCCTGTTGGGATCCCATTTCGGCCCGAGCTTAGGTGTCATGAGCATTGTTAGTCAGATCTAGTCAAAGTATTCTAGGGTCCGACTTGATTCTGAGCAGCCGGCAGACAACGTCGGCTGCTGCGACCGTTCGGGCAGAAGGAGCACTGGCCGCAAACCAGGGAGCCGCAGGCACCTGCTTAGGCTTGAAGCCTTAAGGGCTCATGGGCTCATGGCAGGCTAGCCTGTTGCTATGAAAGGCTTCAGCGACAACCACGGCCAAAACCATGCATGTGACTGCGACGATGCAGCACTTATACTGCATAATACTGTTACTTGTACTACTGATCTGACTGGAGGTCTCCTGCTACAGAGGCTAGTGCTACTGCTGACGTAACAACCGCTGCCGCCGCCACTGCGGCTGCGGATGCTAATACTGCTGATGCTCATGCTCCTCACACTCGTCCGTACCCCTACCTCCTACTCCTGCTCCTCCTCACCCCTGCTCCGACGACTGCTGCTTCTGCCACTGCCACTTCTAATGACCATGGCAAGAGACGTGAGGCCGAAGAAGACCATGATGAAGCGTTGACGACGATGATCATGTTGACCACGATACTGACGTCGGCCGTGATGCTGACGATGGCCAGCAGGATGAGGATGACAACGACAACGATGGGAAGAGAACGCAGGAAAGTCAGGAGGTCAGAAGGGGAAGAATAAGCATTTCGATCAGTATTTGCATGTGCCTCGAAAGCGTGCATACTCGCACCAGTCTTTGCAACTCTACCATTGCCATGGAAAGTTCTTAAGCATGCTTACATCGCTGCTGAGGCGAGAACGGCAGTGATGTCTTTGTCGAATAATCGGCATCCTCGGTCCCCGACTTGCACAGGAGGTCGGAATTCTTGGGGTTCAATGTAGCTTCTGGTTGAAAACGTCCAGCCTGGCAGTGTTGCGTATTTTGCCAACTAAGCCCCGCGCCAAGCACGGCCGCACAACACCTGAGCAAACGGCTATGACCTCCCAAACCCTGCACACTTTGAGAAGCTTTGAGTTGGGCAAAGTCGTGATTGAATCCTCAACCTTAAAGCAGCAATGCTCGTCGTCGACATCAACCCCGACACCGTCAGTGTAGTACTTCACAAATTAGGCAAAAGCGTCACCGGATTGCTCACGGACATGGCAACAATGGTGCCACAACAGAAACAATGAGAACAAGAACAGAAGCGACGGCAGCAGCAAAGCCAGCAGCAGCAGCAGCAGCAGAAGCAGAAGCCACAGCGGCAAACACAACGACAACCACTTCCGCAAGACGAACAACACCACCAACAATAACCACCAGGCTGCAGTAGTGAGCACAATAACACACCGATGGCAATGTCATGCCATGATCAAGTCCGTATTCATCAGAAACAATATCATCACAAACACAAACTCTTATCGCTAATAGTTCTAGCACTATCATTAGTACTAGTACTCGTGCCTAGACTACCAGTGCTACGCAACGACGACTACTACTAGTAGTAATAATAAGCAATCGATAACAATGATAAACATGATACTTCAATGATAATAACAAGAAGCGCGACAATACTAAGACAAAATAATCTTAATGACTTCTACTACTACTGCAACTGCGGCTGAAGAACACTTCGAGCTGACGGCTAGATCAAGTTGTGTGGGGCCTTACCGTTTGGAGTTTCGGGGATGTGCTTTCGGGGTTGTAGAGGCCAGCCAGTCGGACCAAAACGTACAGACTGCTGAGGTCCGGCAACTGCAAGCCCGAAACTCCCCCAGACTCTAAACCCTAAAGTAAGACTCCCTTAACCCCTGCAGGATGAACCCTAGACCCAACCGGGTTGTGACCTTGTGTTGCATCAACAGCAGCATCATATCATGCTCATGACGATCATCATCATCATCATCATCGCTAAACCCTTAATCCTAAACCAGCCTGAATCCTAAATCCTAAAGCCTAAACCCTATCTCGATCTCCTCCTCGACCCATCCTCCGGGGGCCCAGGCACAGGTCGGAGAGGCATGATCCGGCATCCAGAAGCCGAAGCCGGAGGACGCTTGCGAAGTCCTCGGCTTGGCTCAGGATCCCCGGGTCTGGTAGCTTTAGGGTTTAGGGTCTATAGGGTTTATAGGGTTTATAGGGTTTATAGGAATTTATAGGGTTCATAGGGTTTATAGGGTTTAGGGTTTAGGGCAGTTTAGGGTTCATAGGGTTTTAGGGTTTATGGGGTTTAGGGTTGAAGGAACCCTAGATGCCGCGGGCCTGGTAGATTTAAGGCTTTAACAAAAACGGTGGGTTGGGATTGGGGCTCGAGGGTGCAAAGTTTGAAAGGTTCAGCATTCAGGGCACTCGATTCTCTGGCAGCGTTCCTGTGTTCAGCGTAAGGTTGGGGTTTTGTGCTTGGGATCAAACAACTTAGATATCATGCAGCTTTGGGCTCTGAAACCTCGACGGCGAACGGTCGTAATGCTGCAGGCGCAGGGTGGAACCAGAACCCTAACCAATGCTGCTTGAATGAGGGTTAGGCTGAAGCTGCTCGCACTACAGTATTGATTACAGTTGATGAATCCTGCTGTTTCGCCCCGCATAGAGCCGCAGCTGGGTCCTCCACTTGTCCGTGCCCGGAGTTCATCATCCTCCTTCGGTGCCTCCGCTTGCGGCGCCGATTCCACCTTGGGTGGGCATTCTCCTTCGCGGCCTCCATGCCTTCCTCTTCTAATAGGTCCCTTGGGTGGTTCTTGTCCTCCTTGTCGGGGAGGAACTGACTTTGGAGCCGGATCATCTCCTCGAAGGGGGCCAGCAGAGCCTCCCGAACCCCGGGACTAGACCTCGGCTCCAGGGCGTGGAGGGCCTCGGCTGCAGCCTCGAGCGTCGAGAGGCATCCGGGCTCCGGCTGCCGGCGGAAACGGTAGCGGCTCTGAAGTGTCGGGAGCCTGGCTCGAGGTAAGGATTGAAGCCACTCTGAGCGGTTCAGCATGATGCGCGCCTGATCCCAACGCGCATCGATGAAGATCAAAGTCAAGGGGGAGGAGAAAGCTTCTGCTTGAAATCCGGGCACCAACTCAACTGCCTTCGGACCGGGATAGACCAGGACGGGCTGGCGCCCACCTTCAACGAGCTTTTTGTGCAGCGCGGCGTCTTCCTGCGGATCTGGGAACTCTTTGCAGACGATCTCAGTGATGTTGCTCAGACATAGCTGCAAAAGAGGGCCCGATCCCAACGCTCTTCGCTTCTCCTTCGGGTGAGTAAACAGCACCACCCGAGTGCTGGTATCCAGTCGCCTCTGAGGCAAAGCAGCGCAAAGGCAGAGTTTCCTGTTACACCGTTCGCATTTGCTTGGCAGAATTCCTTTTGGTCCCTGCTCGGATTCTTGGCACTTCACTGCCACGGCCCTCAGCCTTGGCCTTGTGGCCTCCAAGCACTTCCAAGGCCGCCATCGTCTCCAAAGCAGGCACGAAAATGCAGGACAGACCCTGGCCACAGGGCGCGTCAGCGTGGACGCAGGCCTGCCCCGCTGCCTAGTTGGCTGGGGCCAAAAGCTGTGCAGACGGCATCTTCGCAGAAGGCTGGCCCCCGATATCCCGAGATGACAAGGCTCTCGACCCATCTTGGGCATTGCTGAGCATTGCATCGGTCAGGTGGATCTGAAGCGCAGAGCCATGGGCTGAAAGCCAAAGCAACCGAATCCTGTCCGTGCAAAGTGACATGTCTACAGGGTGAGCAAGGCTTTTAGGACGCGGCGGTGGTGGTGGCGGTGGTGGTGCTGGTGCTGGTGCTGGGGCTGGGTGCTGGGTGCTGGGTGCTGGGTG
>BGNK01002111.1:82603-113925 GCA_003297005.1 Symbiodinium sp. clade A Y106 | reverse complement strand
GAGTAGGGCCGGTTAGGGTTGAGTGGGGCTGGGGAGGGGTTGGACATGCATTGGGATTCAATTAAATTACTCTGAAACAACCGAGTAGGGCCGGTTAGGGCTGAGTGGGGCTGCATTGGCATTCAATAAAATTACTCTAAGACTACGGATTTCTACTAAAGCATTGGGATTCAATTAAATTACTCTGAAACAACCGAGTAGGGCCCGTTAGGGCTGAGTGGCTGGGGAAGGGTTGGGCATGCATTGGGATCCAATAAAATTACTCTAAGACTACGAATTTCTACTAAAGCCTATGCAAATTAGTCTTACTAGACCTAGCGACAAGGATAGGCCGAGTGGGGCTGCGTGGGGCCGGTTAGGGCCGCGTGGGNTGGGGCCGAGGTAAGGTTGCGTGGGGCGGAGTGGGGTTGAGTAGGGTTGAGTATCATGGAACTGACGCCGAAGCTAGTCTAACTTCTGGGCGCCGCCCCAGCGGGGTCGGCGGATAATCGGCTTCTCTGCAATCCCGCGGCGCTTCGTGAGGCCTTGCTGAGTCTCCGTCTCCCGGCCACGTCGCAGAGGCCTCAAACTTCGTGTAGCACTCTGCGGTGTGGCGCCGCTCTTCTCAGCAAGGGCACAGGAGCGGTTTCCCATGTGATTCGCATTGCAGTCTCACCATCTCGGTTTCATATCATGGGAGCCTGTCGACGTCGGTGACTTCATGGGCAGACTTTGTGTCGAGCACGCTGTAGTAGTGGCTTTTGCTGCTTCAAGTTCGGCTGCTGCCAAGGTCTGTAATGTCGGGCACTTGCCCACTGCCGACGACGAGGACTTGAGGGTCGAGCTCCTCAGAGGAGAGGGACGTGATCAGGTGATCGCTTGGTTGGTTTGTGTTTGTGCTCTGCGCCTAGCTGAGGCGACAGTGCGTTCGTCCCTGAAAATCATGGAAGAGCTTTCGGGCCGGGGCCTCATCTCGGCCCGTCTCACGGTGCCTTGCATTTTCTTCAAGTTTACCTTCTCCAGGTGTGAAGGCCGCCTTGCGAACCAAAGAGGTGCAGGCGGGGGNTTTAGGCTTTCAGGTTTAGCCCGATGCCTGGGGGAGAGAGAGAGAGAGAGAGATCAGATTAGGGAGCGATCTTTGCATTCATGAGCTCGGCGAAGGTGGCAGCGCATCCGCCTGCAGATGGATTCGCGGCTTAGTTGGAATGAGGAACTGCCGTTTCTCTGAGCGTCCTTGGGAAGGGGCACCGTATCTTGTGAGGTGGCCAACCTGCTGTGCGTCCTGCCGAAGCCTGGCAGGCAAAGAGATCCTGCCAGTTCAAGACGGGGGGGGGGCAGAGAATCTGAGTTAGTCGGTAGATGTCGGTAGCAGCTCACAGCCGACATCGAGAGCAGAGTGCTTCGTGGTCTCGCGAGTCTTCAGGTTGTAGGACCATGAAGCATGTGCGGAATGGATTGTGTTTGTCACCGCAACCTGGATCTCCCGCGTTGACCAGATGGTCGTGTCTTCTCATGGTGTTAATGGAGTTTGAAGCACCTCGAACGGATCAAGACGATCAGCGCAAGTCATCCTCCGCGTTGCAGGCGAGGCATCGTGCATCCAGGTTGGCAATCCGTCCGTGAAGTGAACCTTTCAGTTTTGCCCTCAAGACAACATGTACATGAGTCAATCATCACTTGTTAGTGCATTTCCGCATGGACAATCAAGCTTCTGCAAGTTTTGGTTTTCCAGATTCCAGAGCTAGCCTTTGCCAAGGTCTGGTCGACAGAAGAAGCCGCCGTGTCCTGGTATCGCCAGCTGGGAGCTCTGTCATGCAAATGTGCAAGTTATATGCTTTCTTCTGTGATCATGAGATTCATGACATGATACGTACTTCGCGGATTACTACTTGCCGTCGAGGTCAGACGCCCATGCTGCTATCCTTTCGCAGCACAAAGAGGGCAAGCTTAGGAAGCTTGTCCCAAGGTTCAAGACACTTGTTGTGATCCGAAATTCCGACACTATATAAGCAACTGTCAGCCCCAGGACTTTCGGCAACTTGTTGCTGACGCTGAACGCGACAAAGGCAGCAATCTTTGAGACATGCCCCCGATGCTCCCAGAGCCACAGCACAGCGCACCTGAGGTCGCCTGGCAGCGGCGCTGCAAAGCCTGTGCCACTGTGGTCGAGGGATTCGCGCAGGGCAGGCACTCCTGCTTGCATCAGTGGGTGCCTTTTGGAAAAGCTGGCGAAAGCTTTCAGCCGCAGGGTGCGTCATCAGGTCTTCTTAAGTCGGGCATGTTTGAGCCAGGCTGCACCGTCAGAGGTAGCATCACTGTTTCCTCGAAGAGCTTGTTGGTTGCTTCATGGGAGGTGCCACCGCTGCGGTGCCGCGACTTACGACCTGCCAGCCTTCTGAGTCGAAAAGTGCAACTTCCGTTGGCTTCGAGCGCTGCCTTCGGACCAGCTGGGCCACTCTGCAGGAAAGGATTGAGGGATGAAGGCCATGAAGGCGGCTTCGGGCTCGGGGGTTCCCCATATGCGGTGCACGAAGGACAGGAATGCGGAGAGTTGATGAAACAGATTCCAGACGATTTGCATCTCTGTGCCAGTCGACACTTCCTCGTGTTTTCTAATTTCGGTTTGAATATACATCCGCCGCCTAGCCGTCGCATTGACGCGAAGTGCTTGAACTACAATGCCAGTCTGTGCACATCACGGCCATGGGCACCCGCAGGACAAGCCGAATCAGGGGCAGAGTTGGCAGTGTACTGTACGAAGGGTGCAGAGGAGACACAGACAACTACACAGAGTCACGTCGGCAACTGTTATATGTCGGTTAGATGAGGCCTCTTAGCTGTCATGTTCGCGCTGCAACCTTCGTTGCAAAGGCTGGTTGTAAGCAGTTCGCATCACACACATATCGACATATCGATATTGGACCGCCATAGCGTCTAACTCGGAGGCCTGCGTGGGGGCACGAAGGCAACTTTCGAAGGTGCCTGGCGAGGGCCTCGCCGCGTTTGCATTCCGTTTGCTTTGCTAAATCTCTTGCTTGCTCCTCACGCCAAGCGGGCATAGCTCCGTGCATAACAGCAAGGAATCTGATTCACATCAACGCCAACCTCGCCACTTCCGCTTCGCAGGCGCATCTTCCATGTTGAGGTGCAGGTGCAGGGACAAACTGCATGAGTGCATACTCATAATAGTCATAATATCGATCTATCGATCGGTCTATCTTCTGCGTAGATAGTTCCTGACGCAACTACATGTCTGCATGTGTACACACAAAAACTTACATACACGTATATATATATATATCTCTCTCTCTCTCTATATATATATATATACATATATGGACAGATGCATGTGCATATATCATATACCCTATATATATATAACACGCTAGGGCATATACACATACCTCTATATGGTGTGACACAGCCGTGCTGCTTTGTTTGAGGGGCTGTCTTCCCTATAGGAATGAGACAAGAATTTCGAATAAGTCTCGCCAAAATCCATCTTCTTCATCACTTTTGCAGCTCCTCAGACCCTTCACGTTGCTCAACTTATCGGACTGCTTAAACCGAGTCTGCAAAATCCATCAAACTCTTCAACTGCCTAGCCTCTGCCTGAAACCTTCGAGGAGCGCTCGCTTCCTCATATTCTTGTAATTCCGTGTGTCTGGGTTTCAACGAAGAACATTAAGACAGCTCGGCAAGTTAATGAAAGCAAGTGTAGTGTTGGGGTTTAAAGACTTAATTTTCATTTCAATGTAGAAAGTAATGGCAGTCCAATAATTTGGAACACCATGATTTGTAAACGCTCAGCAAGCTTAAGCGAGTCAGAAAACTGGCGTTCGGCTTAGCTGTGACATGGTTCGTTTGTGCAGCGAGGGTTTTGGCCGGGATGTGCTTGTCTGATTTATGGGTAGCCCGTGTACACGAAAAGGCACACGCACACACATGCAGACATGGTTTTGGTTACATACATACGTGCATCTCGTTACACGCACAATTCGTTTGTGCTCATCTACATGAGCGAAACCACATGAAGACCATGGCTTTGCGGACACAAGCTGGGACGATCGGAGGCATGCGTCTGTTTTTATGTTGAGGTTCGCTACTGTGCCTCCATGCATTCCGAAGACGATTGCGCGGAGATGTACGGAGGTGTGGGGCCCAATGCCAGCAAAGAAGAACATCGCAACATATTCCCGCTTGATGTGGGGGTGGAAGAGTTTCAGACAGACTCCTGGATCTCCACGGCACCTTCAGGTTGGCACGCTTTGCTGCTCGGCCAGACCTGCTTCAGGCATTGCAGAGGCACGTTTCATGAAGTTCTCCTTGCCCGGAGCGCCACGTGAGTTGACGCGTGCTACGCCATGCGCCAAACTTTTGTACAGCCTCTCGTTGCTTCCTGCTGACGAGGAAGAGGCTCAAGCATGACATGTGCGACGAAGTACGGCTCTTAATGCTGTTGGGCGGGTACACTAGGTCACTAGCTGCAGATGCTATGCAAAGACTGCTCGAGCTGACATGCATGCCTCTTGCATTCTTGGCCAGCTGCCTCATACAGGATGCTGCAAGTATGACTCATGCCGCCCTTCTGTCCGGCCGATAGGCTGGGCAAATCTCAGCTGAATGATGCTGCCTCTCTGAGGTAGCAGCTGGGTGGCTGGCGGTCAAGTCCTGCAAGGCGAGTGCGTGCGTTTTTTTGTACCTCGTGCGACGCTGGCAGTGCTTGCGTGGGAGACGTTGCAGCTGTATGGTTTGCTGTCATTGACTCTCAAAGTATTTGTTTGCAGGGTGCGTCCTCCAGAGAAGAGGTGTGCCGACCTCGGAAGTGTTGTGCATAGCCGATCGCCACTACACTGAAACCGTGCTCTTTTCAGCGGAACTGAGCGATGAAATGTGATCGCCGCAGCCGCTGTTCGGCTTACCCTTTGCCAGGTGGGAAAACAGTGTGCCACGGTTGCAATAGCGATTTTGGCTGCTGGCTCTTTCTGCTGGCAGCGGAGCCGGTGACGACCCAAGGGCGGCGCTGCTGTGAGGCGCCTTGCTGGGCCGCTGGGGCGGCCTTTTTGGCATTGTGAGCCCCCCGGGTGCGATCCGGGACTTTGTGATCTTTGGTAAATGTTGCGGCGGCTTGCAGCCAGCCTGGCAGATAGAGGAAGCCAAGTGACTATGCGGTCCTACTATGAGACCTTTGGCATGAAGCTCGATGACTCGATGGGAGAGTCTGGTGGTTCGGAACTAGGAGGTCCAGATGTGGAGGCCTCGGAGCAGTGGCGGACCCCAAAAAAGGCCACGGGCGGGGTCTCCAGTGTCCCGGGATGTCAGTGAGGGCGACGACTCGGGTTGGTGGAGCTCTGGTCGTGGTCGCCGCCAGCGGATGGATGAATGAAGATGGCTCCTGGGCCGGCTCTTCTCCTGACCGTTGGGAGGGTCCCAAGGAACGGCCGGACTCTCGCTCTACCGACTGGAGGTCGCGGGCAGAACTGGTCGTGGAAGACGCCGTCGGAGCGAGGCGGCGGAGACGACCAATAATGGGCGGCCCTGGGTGCCAGTCAAGGCCGACGACTGGTCTAGGACGAGCCCATGAACGACGGACGGCTTTGACGCTCGCGAGCGCGGGGGCCAGGAGGACCCGAAGAGGAAGCTGAAGGTCGTGGGCCAGGGACGCCGAGGAGGCAAGATTAGCAGCACTTATTTTTAGGTGTTTCGGGCGAAGCCTCAGGAGAGCTACTTGGAGTGGAAGCGCAGTGTGGAGTTTTGGATTGCAGGGGAGGGCGACTCTCTTCCGCCCGAACTGGTGGGACCGCGGATGATGGTGCAGCTGAAGGATAAGGCGAGCTAGCTGGTGAAGCATCTTTCCAATGCGGATGTGAGTGGCTGCGGAGGGAAGGAGGTGATCTTCAAGGCTGTGGAGAAGGCGCCGATCATACGACAGCTCGACCGGCATCGGGTTGATGAGCATCGGAGGAGGCTGATGCAGCTGAGCCGGGCGCCAGGGGAGTCCATGGAGTCCTATGTCACGAGGGCCGGGATCTACCGCAACCATTTGACGGCATTGACTCGTCGCTTGAGATGGGCGATGCCTTTTACATAGGCCACCTCCTCGACCACGCGCACCTGACGCGCCGAGACAAAGCTATGGTGAAAACGAAAGCTGGGCCGCCTCGTACATCTGGGAGATGCGGATGGGAAGAAGTACTCCGTGACCCGGATTACCGCGCGGGCGACTTGACGGATCGCCCGGACTCTACCTTCGCCCGCGAGGTTTTCTGCAGGACATGTGGTACTCGGTGTTCGGCCCTCCGGATGTGCTGGTGACGGATGGCGGGGCTGAGTTTGCCGGTTCGGTGCAGGTGACGAATGACCTCTTCGCGGTGGTGCACGAGGTGGTTCCTGAAGGGGCCAAGTGGCGTCTGGGACAAGCCGAGAGGCATGGGGCGATCGTCAAGTTGATGCTGATGAAGATGGTCTTAAGGGCCTGGGCCTTGTTGGCGTGGCTGAGATGCGTCGGGCTGCGTCCTCTGCCTTTGCGGTCAAGAACAGGACCTCAAACAAGGGTGGTGTGTCGCCCATGCAGGCTGTGACGGGGCGGAACTCCATGGTGCCCGGATCGCTTATGGAGCAGTTGTCAAGCGGGCGCATGCGCTTTCGCTACAACGAGGCGGCCACCACCAAGGCGGCCTTTGCCCGGCCTCAACGAGTTTGGGTTCGGCTGCGTGGGAAGGTAAAGGCCTATCCTCGAGAAGATCCGCCTCGTCACTGCGGAGGAGATGGTCAGTGCGGAGTACGTGACCCAGGCGCTCGAGGACGTCTCAAAGGAGCTTGCCGGTGGCCAGCTCAAGGTGGAGGATACGGCGCCCGTGGACGAGGCGGTGGATGTCGCGGGCGAGGAGGGCAAGCAGGCTTCATCTTCGAGCTCATCGTCGTCCGAGTCCGAGAACGAGGCGGAGGATCCGGAAGACCGGCGCGAGCGTGCGGAACGCCAAAAGCTTCTAGATGACCTCCTGCACTCGGTGAAGCGAACCTTTGAGAAGCGGCAGGAGGAAGCACGCGAGGAGGCCATGGATCCTCATACGCTTGACTTTGCAAATATTAAGAAGCAGAAGCTGTTCGAGTCCTTGGCGCGGTCTCTTTCTCCGCCTACGCCTTTGCGGGAGGCGGAGCTGCGGAACCAGATGGAGGAGACCAATGCCCGGGTCAAGAAGGTTCTCCGCGCAATCGCGCAGAAGCCTCCGACGAAGTTGGGACGAGCCCGTGGGCCAACGGGTGGTGACGCGCTACATGTAGCGGGCCAGCAAACTGTGGAGGTGACCTTGCCGCATGACCTCTTCAAGCCTGGGGAGCTTGGCCCTGATCCATGACACTGTCGGTCAGTGGGCGCTTTGGTCCTCGCCATCTCAACACGCTGAGGTGAAGGAACTCTTGCAGGTGAGCGAGCTGAAGGCTGCCGAAGGCTTGGGCGGCGTGACTGAAGTCACCGCGGGCAAGGCACGCATCGAGTACCGCTGGAGCACTCTAGATGCCAAGTGGCGAGAAGCCTACGTCGAGCCGTTGAACAAGGCCGTCGGTGTGTTCTTGGAGCACGCCGGGATCCGTGGTGTCCCGCTGGGCCAGGTGGTGGATTCGCCAAGGGTGTTGTCCTCACGCTTTGTCTGGAGGCTGCAGAGTTGAAGGCGCGGTGGATCTTTGGAGGCCACAAGGATCCAGATGCGGGGCTTTACCCGACTTCCTCACCGACGGCCAGCGTCTTGGGTTACAATCTGCTGAACTTTGTGGCCGCGCAGAAGGGGGGGTGGACCGTGCTACGAGGACGTGTCTGCCAAGGTCCCCTCCGGATACCCGCCCGAGGTCACCGCTTTCCTGCTTGAAGGCCTGGGGAAGGGCGTGCGTCCGGATCTGGTGGAGTTGACGAAGGCCGGATTTGGTTTACCGGAGAGCCCAAGACTGTGGTACCTGGAGTACCGCGACGCGATCCAAGGTCTTGGCCTCATGGAGCTGACTTTAGTGCCGGGGCTCTTCCGGGCGTTCGACTCGAAGGGTGACTTGCGGGCGATGGCCAGCATCCACGTGGACGACACTCGCTATGCCGGGGATGAGACCAGCGACCAGATTTGGGATCAGTCATAACGTTCTCAAGTTCGGCAAGCTTCGGAAGGCCACGGAGGCAAAAGTTCTGTGGCCGTTGGGAGCGGCAATCGCCCGAGACCAAGGAGATGGAGTACTCTATGACCGAGCGCCTACTACGACAATGACTACCTCGAGATCTACCAGTACATCGGGAGGTTCATCGGGGTGCACGTCGGAGTCCTTACTAGGAAAAGGCAATGGTGCTGTGGTGGGGTCCGCCGTTCAGGAAGCCGTTGGGGACGACGTGTTGGGCTACATCGACGACATGGTCACTGGTGGCGAACAGGTCGATGAGCTGACGGAAGCAGACCGGAAGGTCATTGGGTCCATTGTGGGTCAGCTGAACTGGGCGGCACGTCAGTGTCGCTATGACCTTTGCTACGTGGCCTCTCTGGTGCAACAGCTTGCAGGCCGCGGCAAGGCAGACGCTCTGAAGTGGCTGGCTCATGGTGTGCGTCGAGCTCAAGACTCAAGAGGACGTGGTTTTCCGAGTGCGTAACCTGGGCTGCGACCTCCGCGACTTGGTGGGCGTCTTGGAAGGACCCGCACCTGTGTGTCCCTTGGAGGGCACCAGCAATAAAATCCATCGTGTGGTGCGGTGCTCTATGTCGGCGGAGGTGTCCAGCTTGGTCACGGCTTATGAACACGGTGACTACGTGCGGGCCGTCTTCTGCGAGCTCATCGACTCTACCTTTGACCTGAGCAAGTGGAAGATCTGCGCATCGAAGTGGCGCCACATCCTGGTGACGGATGCTAGGACGGGCTTCGATGCTTTGAGTGCCGAGACCCTCCCGAGTGACCGGAAGATCGCGATCGATGTGAGTGGCGAAAGAGCCAGAAAGGCAAATCCTGATTTCCTCATCGCAGCAGTTCGCTGCGCCAGGGGGGGCACGACTGAAACGGTGCTCTTTTCAGCGGAACTGAGCGATGAAATGTGATCGCCGCAGCCGCTGTTCGGCTTACCCTCTGCCAGGTGGGAAAATAGTGTGCCGCGGTTGCAATCGCGATTTTGGCTGCTGGCTCTTTCTGCTATTACCATAGTCGGCACAAAACTGCGAGGGAGTGAGGGTAGTCTGCATTGCTGCAGGGAGGCAGCAGATGAGTTGCGTGGGCTGGACGACTGCCACTTGGTCTGACTCTCAGTCGGTGATGCTCCGAGGCCTGTTGAGACAGTTCTCGTTGCAAGCGTGGGTTTTCCTTTAAGGTCGATGTGCTTGGGAAGGTCACTCGACGGCCAGTCGACAAAGGCTCGACTCTGGCGAAGCTGCGCGATTCGCGAACATGAAGCTGAGAACAACGCGACATGTCGTCGGGAGCGGTCTAGGGCAGGGCACTGTGGAGTTGGCAGGTTTCCATCACTATCACAGTCTTGCAGAGTTACGCGGTTCGTTTTGATGACTTTGTAGCCCACTAGCGTGAAACATTTACTTGAATCCGACCCGCGGGACACTCTGGGAGTTTCCAAGATGCGACTGGCACGGCGTGGGCGCTACGCAAGGCCGCCAAAGCCTTAGCGTATCTTCTGTTTGGACGTCGTATGCTTGCTGACTTGCTAGGCTGCTAGGGGCCCGGGGGCTTGTCGATCGTAAGGCTCTTGTCAGGCTGCACGGTCCAGCCAGGATGCTAGCAAGTTTCTGTTCCAGGGAGCTTTTTCGGGGGTGGCACCGACAAACATCCGGCGGCTCGCTACGCGTGTGCATTCCATGTTATGGGAACTCAGAACCTTGCTGCTGCTAACGGTGGCGCAGGTCCCCTTAGGCTTTTCATGTCAACGCTTCCGATCGTTTCAACTCTACGGCGAAGAGTTCGACGGANCATGTTATGGGAACTCAGAACCTTGCTGCTGCTAACGGTGGCGCAGGTCCCCTTAGGCTTTTCATGTCAACGCTTCCGATCGTTTCAACTCTACGGCGAAGAGTTCGACGGAAACTCTTGAAGGGTGTCAACGAGCTTGAATCTGCGACATCTGTCCCTGGACGGCTGGGGAGCCAAGCCCCTGAGATCTAGGACCACGATCACGCACATGGCGATTGGCTTTTTCACTTAAAATCGTTGACTTTTTGTGCGTGGGAGGTCGTACTTTCCCGAAACATGCCTCTCCTGCAATGCAAACAAACTCGATGCCCTGGCAAATAGATCCGTGCGTTTTCGTGGACCTGCTGTTGCCTCTTGTTCAGCGCAAGTTTCTTTCACCGTCACAGTCATAGGGATCGTGCCATCACATGCACACCCACAGTCCCGAAGAACAATGCTTGGCCACATGAGCGAATGTACTACGAAATTGAAGCTGCTGGTTGAAAGCCAGCTTTTTCAGCTTGCTTTTCTCTCTCGCCTTCGTGAACTTGGACTGGGCGCACGCTTGACCTGCTCTTATTCACCTATCGACTGATGCAGAACGGGTTCTGCCTGCTGCCGATGTCCGCCATGCAAGCGTGATTGGTTTTGTTGGCCAGGTAGAGGACATTCATGTTGTTGATGCTGCAAGCCCAGAGCTTCAGCGCAATAAGGACGACCGAGCCTACTTTACGTACCTGGCGAAGCATCCGGAGGCCAACGAGTGCGCGTTCCATTTATTCCCCCACCCGGTGGTTGTTGAGGATCGCGTCTAGATTGTATCGGTAGTTTTTCGTCTTTGCTACTTGTGCTGTGTAACAGGTGTATGCGGAGCAGCTTCAGCAGCGAAATCGGTGGCGAGAAGGGCTCCCACAGGTGGCGTTGCAGACTACCGGGTCGCATCCGTAGCTCTCATTTGCTGTGTGTCACAGGTTCTCATGGTTGCGGAAAAGCCATCAGTGGCGCGATTGGTCGCTGAATTCCTGTGCCCTCATACTGAACGATTGCGGGAGAGAAGGTGCATCGCTTGGAACACGTGTTGTACGAAATGTGCAATACTTTTGCGTACATGTGCTGGTCTCACGGTCTATTAAGACAATGATTAGCAAGATCGTCTCGCGATGTTCTTGAATAATGGATTGTGGTACTGGACTCATCGAAACTCGTTCTACAGCACCTCACGAATTCCGCTATGAACATGAAAGATTGAATCCAGGGCTCGCTACAGTCTGTATGGTTCTCATGACCCGGTGGTTTGTTTTTGCCGTTCACCATGGGTCCCTGTCGAAAGGGGCTTATCTCCGGCGTGCCCGGTGCTGGAGTTTGCTGCCGTCTTTCCGTTGGCCCCTCAGAAACTGGTGTGTCGTCGGAGTGCGCAGCCAGAGGACAGGTTTGGCAACAAAATACGTCATGCGTTGCGGTAGTTTAAATTATGCGCTATCAAACGTCCTCTTCTTGTAATCTGCTGTTTCTTGCGTATGATCATCTATGTAGTAGTGTACACATGCTCCCGTCGTTATCTGTCACTCCATGCCTTAAGCCTTATAATCATGATAGGTTATACGTCAATGGTAGAAATCCAGAGGAGATCAGTTTCAGGCTTCAAACGCGTACTTTTCGCCTGGCCGGCGTCCGAGGCCCACTGGCCAGCGCAGCGTGATCTGTGTGACCTCGGCCACTTGCACGATAAGATTCATTGCAAGAATAGAGCAACAACCGAGACGTTAAGAACTTTGTAAGATGATGCAAGATGATGTAAGATGGACAGCCAAATTCTTTCCAAATTGATTCAAACTCTCAAGCTTGTCAAGCTTTCAGGTGATTGGCCACATTTTTCAGCTTGAGTTTGCCAGGCACCCGGTTGTGACATGGCGTGCTCAGCTGGTTGAAGATCACGCTTCGCACGTGGGCAAAGTCGATGACGCAAGCGCCATTTGGTGAACCGGCATTGCTTAGTCAGGATGATCGCCTTCCAAAGCAGTTGGCAGGAATCTACGAGGCAGGCGCAGGGGGCGGAAAGTCTCGCCTCTTTCCCAGCCTCTGACAGCTCTTTGCTTCGCCAGGCTCCGGTTGTGAAGACTTTCACTGACAGTGCGCGCAAAGCTCGCGTGGCAGAACACTTGCAGGACCCGGTGTTCCGCTTACGGACCACCTTCTCTCCCCTCCCCCTCGCTTCTCTCTGCTGCAGGAGCTCGCCGAAGCATCGTCGCACCTGTGCCTGTGGTTGGACTGCTTTTGCAGCTGCACCACACCAACTTGATGAACGGGCAGCTGAAGCGCACAGTCCCCTGCAGTCGCTACAAGTAGCTGCTAAACGATCCCGGTGCAGGATGCAGATCGCGAAGGAGAAAACATCGGTTTCGAGGCATTAAGCACAGATGATGGCCTGCTTGGTGGATCTTTGGGGACTGCCGGCAGGTCATTGCCGTTTGCAGAGACAGGTTTCCGGACAACTCGTGGGCCTGGCAGTGTCCTTGCAAGTGGGGTTCAAGACGCCAGTGGTGCCGAGCCACAGCTATCGCTGTCATCATCACTGTGCTGACATGGTGCTGGGCCGCCAGGAACGTCCATCGGGCCATCTTCTCTGCTCTTACGCGAGAGGAGGCCAGAATTGTAGCAAGCAAGGCTTCCACCTCTAGCAAGACAGCGCTGCACAGGCTCTTCCTCGAATTTGGATCAAGCCATAGCCATAGAGAGGGCGAAGTAGACTTGGCTGTACCAAGCAGCTCGATGGCCCTAGCGCCAGCCTGGAAAAAACCGCGGGCAGCGGGCCCCGTGGTATGGTGGCTGCGGAATGACTTGCGCTTGGAGGAGCGCCCGAAACACGTGATGTGCCAGCTTCTTCACTGCGTGTGTAGTCGCAAGAATCGTTGAACGGGGAGCACGAGCGAAACGTCATGAGGACAATCCAGTTGCCAGAGCGGCTGTGGCGGAAGCGCTAGTTGACCAGCGCTCACTGTTGTCAGTCTTCGTGTTCGATCCCCGATTCCTGGATCGTCCGCACCCAAGACTTGAGCAGCTCTGCACCTCTGTCGCTGTCCGTGCGACAAGCGCGGCAAGCCAGCGGATCAGGCTCTAACTACGGCCGCGTTACGGATCCTGAGTTCAAGAAGTCCATCAGTACTCGAAAACCAGCTGCCTGACAGGAAATAGAACGTAAGGTGTCTGCAACCTTACGGCTCAATGTGCGGCCGCGCGGAGCAATTGTCTTTGGACTGCGTGCCTCTCCCCATGCGTTCCAGGTTGATTTCGGCAACCGCAAGACGAGCGCGCTCCGAGCTCGCTTTTGGCTGCAGTGTGTCCGAGCAGTCGGCCAAGACATAGTCAAGCGTGGTGGAAATTTTGTGGTCACTTGGTTGCCGTCGAACCATGCCTAGCTCCGAACCCGTGTAGGAGTCTGTGGCCAAGGTTTGCCACGGCCGACCAGAAGAGGTCTTGGGGTCGCTGCCGCAAGGATCGTTGGTCGTTTGTCAGAGTGCCGCTCGGCGACGGTCTTTTCTTTTTGGAGTCAGAGACCTTTTCCAGCCCAGGAACCCGTCTCTCCGGAGCAGACCGACGTGGAAGATGCGGTGACTTCATCCCTCAACAGCCGCGGCAGCGAGCTGCGGCGAGAGTGGGGCGCCATGAGCCTGTACCACTGCCAGGATTTATCGGCCAGCATTCCGAGAGTGCGAGGTTCTTGAAGATAGATACCTTGCACATGCTGGATCCTCCCATTCCATTCAAGTTTGTAGACTTGTAGCTGTCGTTTTCTGCACCGTTGAAACATGAAGCAATGAAGCTGCTGAGAAGACGTGATTTGTTGCAGGACTTGCCCTTTGGCCTCAATGCCTCGCCCGGCAACTACACTGAGCTCACACTTACACTGGGCTGGGAGGAGTGCCAGACTACACAGCATCCTCGTTGCACCTGCAGAGTGTGACCACTGCGCTGTGCGGCCTCGGCGGCTCCGTCTGCCACACGATTCCCCCCTCCGCAGGACCTTTGGCGTTCACCTGCGCGATCCGCGACGGCCACACCCATTCGCTTTCCCGTAGCAGCGCCTCAGACCTTCCCCAAGGCTGCAGTGCCCTGACTGGCACTTGTCGGGGGTGGTACACCCGACGTCTCGCAGGGCTTCTGGCATGAGAAGGTATTAGTGGGTTACGAGCTGGGATCAGATCTGCTTGCGCAAGGCTTACAAGCTTTCATCGTAGCAGACTTCTCGCAGAAGCCGTTTTTGATGGGTTTCATGGGTTTCGGGGTCTGGGGTCAGGTTTCTCCAGTCCCCGAGCTCAGGTCCTTCCCGACGACTTGCCAGGAACAATAGGCCCTGCGGTCTTGGAGAATGAGCGCGAAGCTTGCCCTAAGAGGAAACGATGCTGCCTAGTGCTCCCGAATGCAATGCCCTGCCACAAGGAAGCGCTGAAGCTCCTGGGCTATGACGATCAAGAGATCGAAGAGGCCGCAACGTCGTCTTTCCAGTTTTGCCGAGTGCTCGTTGCTACAGCAATGTCACAGACAGCCGGAGTTCAAGTCGCCGTCTTACCTGATATTCATGGGGAGCTTGTGGTGCAGATCCATACATAGTGACATAGTGTGAAGATAACCAAAAGCTGAACAGCTGCCATACCTTTGATCTTGCAGACGTCGACACCTTCTATCGCTAGCAGGCTGAGTCTATTTGCTAGGGACGGTCTGCAAAGCAGGAAGGGATATCCAAAGCACCTAGGGACCTAGACCTCCTAGACCCGAAACCAGCGTCGCATGTCTCCGAGGCCATGGCGCAGCAGATGCCTCCGGGAGGCGAGGCCTCCGCCCGGGAGCTCATGGAGCGCTGGCTCCGAGAGGACTCGGAGCTCCCCAAGGCCGGGCGTTTCGGGGGTCCTGGGTTCGGCTGCCCCTTCCGGCTGCCCTCTGAGGTGCAGGAGGAGCTCCCGGTCTTCTGGGATCTGCCCACAGGCGGCCAGGACAAGGCCTCGGGAGGGAAGGACCCGCTGCAGTGGGCGAACCTCGCGCGCCCCGACGGCTGGCTGCGGGTAGCTTGCCGGATGATTGGAAGCCCGGATGAGCAAGAGCCATCCCTGCATGATTCCAGTGATTCATTAGGCCAGCCGTGGTCAGCCCAGGTCTCCCACTACATGGCAGTGGGCTGCATCTCAGCCCGAGACGCTTTGCTGCGCTTCTACCCGTCGAGCTGTGAAACTTCTGTGAACCAGCCTGGCCGTGCGGCCTCAGGAGATCTTGGCACGGGCCGAAGACTCGCCGAACTACAACGGTGTCGCACACCGGCTCTTGTGGCGTGAGCTCCACCGTCTCAATGCGATCAGGCAGAAGGGCCCGGTAAGCAAACCGAAGGGTCCTGGCACGACAGAATCATATTTGTAGTATCCTTGCAGAATGTCGTTTGCGTCTGCCAGAGGTGGGGTCGCCGCCTCTTCTGGCTTCAAGGCCCAGGCCGTGTGGAACGGCCCTGGTCGTGGGACACTTCCCTTGTGGACGCTTGGAAGGTGGGTGTGGTGGGCCGAGGAAGTACAGATTTGAGAACAACTCCGTTGTAAGGAGCATCTCCTGCGGCAAACCCCTCGCAAATCTTTTCTTTCTTTTTCTTAAAGCGTCTTGCCTGGAGGCTGGCCGAACCGGAGTTCCCTACATTGATGCTTGTATGCGTGAGCTGAAGCAGACGGGCTGGCTCGCCTACAAAGGCACATGGACGAGCATAGACTGAATCGTCAAGCCTTTCTAGCAGCTCATTTCTCTGTCGCTTTGCCTCTCTACAGGGTGCACTCGGGGTCAGGCCGCAAAACCGCGGGCTTCTATTTCGTCTTTATTCTCGGATTGGACTGGCGGTGGGGGGCGTTTCACTTCGAGGATGTGCTCCTCGACTATGACGTGGCCATGAATTATGGGAATTGGGTGGTCGTTGCAGAGGCAGGGGCTCTTGATGGCTGGCACTTGTCTTCGTGCCCACAGAATCGAAGCGTAAACATGTTTGAGACAGGTGGACAAGCAGAATCGTGGGGCTCACGGTCTCACTTCACTGGAAGACCTCGCTGCCTGGAAGCGCGATGAATTTGAGTGGAAGCTGACAGCGGAAAAGACGCCCCGGTCAGATATTTACGATGTGGACAGTTTGGTATATGGTTGAGTAGTATGTGGCTTGTTACATGGTTTAGTTGGTCCGGGTATGTGAATCTAAGGGCGAACGATGCCTCCGGATCCTACATCAAGCGCTGGCTGCCGGAGCTGGCTAATCTGGATGCTTCTTTCGTCCATCATCCCTGGACAATGACGCAGGAGCAGATGGACAAATGTCACCAGCCTGAAACGTCGAGCCCAACTATAACTAAGACCTTGTGCCTAGGTAGGCCGGAGATGCGGGTTGTGCATCAAATCACGAAGCCGTAGCTACTGAAGAGCATGCTGCCAGCATACGATGTAAGCGCAGGCAAAGGCTGATGTTTTGTGCTTCAGAGTCATGCCTCATCTTGTGCAGCATGGCTTTTGGATACCTTGCTGATACTGTGCTGCACTACAGCGTATATAGTGCGTGCTCGATGCTCCATTCTTGAACGTGGGAACCCAATGGGAGCAGACAGTTGCCTGATTTAGCCTGTAGCGTGAACCGCTTTTGGTCCCTTGCCTGAGTCTGTTCCTGGTCGCAGCAGTTTTAGAGAAAAGCCTTTGAAGTCCCTGTCCTGACTTCAGTTTAAACTCAAGCCTGTCGTGTCTGTCTTCCAAGATGGAGCAGATAGAAGTTGATCTAAGCGAAGAGTGAGAACAGTCTGAGGTGGCTGCGTGCTGGGCAAAGACTACCCCCAGCCCATGGGCGGTCCCTTCCAGCACAAGGACAAACATGGCAGACTTCTGCCTGTGATGAGTTAGTGCTATCTTATATCTTGTCATTCTGCTTTTCATTCTTGTCACCAGGAGCAGGAGGACATGAATGCCACGGTCGACACTTCTGATGCATTGGAGCGGCGCTCGCATCCAAATGATCCTAGCGGATACCCGTACACGTCCGCGAGCTCAGCTTTGCAATCGTTTTTCAGGGGAGCGAGTTGGCTATGAGCCTGCAAGGTTCAAAGAGTTTATTGACTTCGCGCTTGCCCGTGGAAGCCCTGCCAGCTTCGGCAAGCAATGTTGGGAGCAATGTGTCCAAAATCATTTGCCCTTCATGCTCCTTGCACCTTTCTTTGCGAATTCACGTTTCGAAGGAGGAGTCGTTGCCGGTGACCAAAGCACAGCCACTTGCACGCATGGAGGCACAGAGGATTCTCTCGCCTCCACATGACCACGGCAAAGCTCTGGTTTGACAGGCGGCGGAGAAGCTCCCCACACTTCCCGGTGCTTGAGCCGTCCATGGCGAGCTGGGTGTCGGAACGCGATCTCTCGCTTCGCTTCCGTTTGTGATCGTACTAAACATCAAGTTTGCCATTAGTACCTCCTCTTTAAGATCGAAGAGTGATCAAAGGCCAGTTGGGTGAACAAACATGACAAACTTGCTGTTCTACAACTTTCTGAATCGGCTGACATTGGCAAACATGCCAGTGCACAAGCCTTTTATAGCAGGCCATGTTTGACGTGTGCTTGATTTGAATATCCAACACAGTGTGATCGGCAGCGCAGCGCAGCCTAGTTTCAAAATCAAGTCTATTCCTGCAGGTGGAAGTGGGAACTGCCAAGCTGATCTTGCGTCTTATGATGTTGTGATGTTTGTTTACTTCTTGAAGGCGCCCGTTGGTGACAGTTGGTCACTTTATTTCAAAGACGCCAAGTGTCTGAAGTGTCCTGAACTTTTCGTCATATTATGCATTTGTACTGAATTGATTTAGCGCCCTCAGTGAACGAGACTGCCTGCTCAGCTTCTTGCGAGAGAGTAACCCCGAAGCATCGGATGGCCGCCAGGTCGCAGCATCGTTCAATCAATTGGGCCGCCCTGATATGGCGGTGGCACAGGGTGTTGATGCTCGGCAGGTGGATGCCTCAGTTGTTGTCCAAGTGAAGCCTGACAATATGCACGCGCGAAGAGTCGTGAATCGGCAATTCCGTCTTTGCTCAGGAATTGGATTTGCGTGTCGGCATCTCCTTCAGCAGGCTGCTGACTCGCTGCGGCCCTACATGTGCACCTGAGAGCCGCATTGCTGGATCAGCTCGAGTGGCAACAGGCACTCAACCTAATCTCCCGGGAATGGAGCTAAGTTCCAGGGACCTTGTCGCCCTTTCACCCGGGCTGCTGTATCAACAGTGCACATCTGCCATGGCGCCGTTACACCATGATACGCGTTGGACAAAGAAAGCGAGTCAAGTTTCCTCGTCACTATTATCAAGACATTAAGCATGAGTCGGACCAGTGCTGTAAAGCTCGATACCCAAAAGGCGAAATGAAGGGATGCGTGCGTGCGACGGAAGGAACAAGTCTCGGTGGGTAGATGGTAAGGGATGTAAGGTTGGAACTGCTGGCCCTGCAGCTAGCCTTCGGCCAGGCACTCCGGGACATGCCAGGGGCTGCCAGTGAATGCAACACCTGTACGGGATTCCACACAACTCCGGTGGGCTCAATCAGGCGACTCCATCCTTGATATTCTTTGATTCCTGTTTTTCGTCCTGCAGAACAAGCCTAAACGACATATCGGCACGGTCCTCGTCACGCTCTGAACGACCGGCTAGTCAGTCGCGCTCATTGTCGTTCGTGTCTGTCTGTGTTTGTCTCTGCCTGTGTGTTTGTGTTTGCATCTCGCTTTTTTCTCATGTTATCATCGCATCTATGACAGCGTTCGCTCATACCTAGGTCAACTCAGCAACACGCGCCTTGGCAGTGTCAAAAGGGGAGCCGGGCGCTTAACACGCAGAGTGCCTTGTGATCCTGGGCAGCCAGTGTCACCAACAACGACATCAGTTGTATATCATCACTCCTCAGGCCAGCAGATCAATAACTTACGGGCCTTGCCAGACACCTGCGCTAGGCCACGTTGCTGTGATTCAAGCTCCTGTGTCTGGATCAACTTTCTCGGCGTGGGAGGTTTCTGTGCCCAAAGGCAGCAGGAAATTGACAGCTTCCAGCCGCAAAAGCGCTGGACCCCGGAGGCCGTCTCTTCCCACCCCTGTCCGGTACTCCGTCCCACATGTTGCCCTGCCGCTGTGAGGTGGAGCTACGGCATGCAGGAAGCTCGCTGACGTTCGTCGCAGCCTCTGATACTGCAAACATGTCGGATGTTAGGCTTTTCGCGCCAGCATGCACGTAAGATTCCGCTCGGACCGTGGCACTTTCAATACCCGCAGCTCTGCAAGATCGTGGAAGGTTGACGGCCAGGGAACACGCACGCAAAGGGTCGCATTCGTAAGGCGTGAGATAAGAAACTACTGTACACCTCCTTAATAAGCTGAGGCCTGGAAGCATGGTCAGCTGGATGATGAAAAGCAGGCCAGCTATTCTACTTGGGGATCCATGCGTTCAGCATTTGCACTCAGGCCATGGCCCTCGAACAGGCGCTTCTGTCGAAGCCAGCTGAGCGCTCAGATTGTCTAAGGCCGAACGTCAACATTGTAGGAAAGTTGGACAAAAATGGCCAGTGTCAGGCATAATTTTAAACATGTTCGGCCACAGGTCGCTTTGCTGGGCTCCAGCTCCAGCATCCCCGAGGCCGAAACGCTGCAGTGCTGCTTCTTGGGGAGCCTGGGAGCCCACTGGGAGCCTGTCCGGTTCTTTCGGCAGGTGCTCCAGCGCCCAACGGGCTTGAACACGGTGCAACTGCTTCGATCTGCGAGCAACGCGCCGGGAGTCCAGGAAAAAGGGCGCTTTTTGCCTCCCAAGCCTGGTTGAAGCCTCTGGCATTGAGGCTGGGCCTTGGCCCAAAGCAGGCCATGAAGGTCGCAGAGGAGTCGCGTCGCGTGCAACTCGTTGCAAGGGCAGGTGCAAACTTGGAGCCTGGTGTTTGCAGAAACTGCAGAGGACCTGTACTCTGCCGGCATCATCTCCTACCCTCGAACAGTTGCTCGGCCAACCGCAAACACATCCCGATCCCCCATCGTGCCCTGTGTCCGAAGAATACCGCCGCAAGTGCACCTCAGGGCTATTTGAGATGTTATTTCTGGGCACTCTCCATTTGGTCTTGGCAAGCTTCCAAGGAGACTACGTGCTACCACGAGACGTTTGATGCAGAGGTGCAAAATCTAGGTCTGCACACTGCCCTTCGAAGGCAGCTATACAAGCAACACGTCGAAGAAGTCGATGCTTTCTGTGCTTGAATGTCTGTTGATTGTTCTTGCAGGCATCGCTGCGCCCCTTGAGCCGCCACCCAACCTTCGGACGCAGCTCGCCTGCTAGAGACTCGTGCCTCACAGGGCTTGCAGGGCTCGTGGTGCTCGTTGCCGAGGAGCGGCGAAACGCGCCCTGGGTGCGTGGCGGTCGCTGGCGGGCAAGGCTTCGCCGTGAAAGCCGCATGAGGCCGCAGCAGTAGGCCGCAGATACTGCCAGGCGCAGAGCTACCGGGCGCGGGACGTCGGGGACCATCCTCCAATTGTGCCGCTGAGAGTGGCAGTGCCACGCTCAGGTCACGTTCAAACACGCTTGGCATCAGCTTGTGCGGCGCCTCTGAGGGTCCGAACGAGCTCAGATCCGCGGCGAGGCGCCTCTACGACTTTGTTTGCCAGAGGCCCAGGGCAGCTGCTCCACGCGGGACTGAAGCGTTTGAGAAGACGAATTCCAATATTCGAATCCTGTTTGAAGCTGTCCAGCTGTAGCTTCGTGGAAAGGTCGACATTTCTTGGCCTCGTGGCTCGGTGACGTGAAACTGGAGAGAAGAGAGGTGCCGGGGGGTTTGGGGCCAGGGGTGGCGCTGGTCCTGGTTTAACCGCGGAAGAGCATAAGAGGTTGCATGCAGAGAGACTTGGGGGCTGCGAACGATGAATGAAGCACCACAGAGACAGAATCCCAAAAGCCCTTGAAACTCGCAAGTCTGAGACAGCCCTTGCTGCCATGCTGCCTACAAGAGCTGCATCTTCGGAAGGTTGCATTTTTTGCATGCAGTTCTGTGCACGGATGTCAGCTACCGGGCAGCACGTGATGCATTTACTGCACCACTCTGGGCATTGAACATGTTCTCGCCTGACTGGCTCAAGTCAGGCCCGCGAAGAAATTGTAGAGTGCGCGTGCACAGTTTTGGACGAGGACGTTTGATTTCCATGACCTCCAGAAGTTCACCCAGGAGGCTGGGGCATCCGCCTGGGGCTTGCGAGGGGCAGATCGTCCGCTTCTCTCTGTGAAGGCGGCTTGGCCGCTGCACGCTTCTGGCCTTGGCCCTCTGCCTGGGCGCACACGTGGGCGCTGTGAACTTCGCAGCACCGGTGGACGGCCGACATGCCCAGAGCCCAAGAGCAAGGGCCGAGGCGACAGGGATGCGCCGCAAGAGCTCTGACTCTGCTCCACTCCCGTCCAAGTGCGTCGCCAGGTCAGCCATGGGCTGTCAGCTAGACCACGGAGTTTGGCGATGAAGGCATCGAAGCTCGATGCTCTTGGCTTCAAGAAACAGCTGGGAACTTAGTCTCCTCGTGCGTGCTCGAGGGCTTTCTTTACGACGGACTGAATGGATTCGCCACTCGAGGCAGCTAAATGATGCTGCCCGGAACGTGGCTTTCATCGCCGTTATCGCGGGCACCATTGCATCTAGCTGGATTTTCACTGGCAAGTGGTGGAAGGCCACCAGAACTGTCTCGATGTTTTGGATGGACATGTCCATGACAACCCACCGCAGGTGCCGCTGGGGCTGGCGCTGCCCTCCATGCTTTATCGGCTTTGGACCACTAGAGGGAACACGGAAAAGCTTGCGCAGGCGCCTTCCTCGATGGACTTCGCGAAGCATGAGCATCCCTTTCAGCTTGTGTGCAGGTGAGCGCTTCAGTTGACTCGAAGTACATTGCCAGCACGGAGGAGGCACTCACATTCGCCGTGAGCATGGCAGGATCACATGACATAAGCCTTTGAGCTTTCGACAGGCACAGCAGGAGCTGCACATGTTCATGTGCAGTAGCTGTGGCTACACACTCTTCCCGGCAAGGTGCGTTCTGCACAGAAACTGGAAGATCTCAGCAGACTTGCTGTGCCACGCAGGGGCCGAGAAGGCGCCTTCTTCAATGACAAGTTCAAATGCCCGATGTGCGGGGCGTCAAAGGCGGACGAGCAAGCTTTGTTCATTGTCTGGTCAAAGTCATTGCCTCTGATGTTTGGATAGGAAGAGTTCGTTGACATGAACGACGACGAGGATGATGGTAGCGCTGCTCTTGCGGCAGCCGCAGCCAGGGCGGAGAAGGTGCTACGACTGCTACGATTCCTACAAACACACCATCTTTAGACCCCAGTTCGTCAGTTCGTCTCGGATTCTGCGTTGGGTTTGAGGTAATGTCCAGGTGTGGCCAGATGTGGGGGAGGGTCAGAAGCATTGTCAAGCATTCTGCCATGCAGGGGGAGGCCCCTGCTGCCTGAGGGCTCGATGGCCTAGCTGAGGCCTTGTCTTATGTCGGGGGCCGCGTGCCTTTCTCGTTTCGCAATTTTCACACTGCGCGGGTATACCGGTAGAAGGAGGAACAGCGTAGGAGGGTCAGGAGCACAAACAAACATAGCTGCAGAAATTCCTGAAGCTGTGTGACGAGACTGGCCGTGGCTTTCACGCTGGGTCTCTATGCGCGGAGCACCCCTCGTGACAAAGGGGCGTGTGGAGTCGTACAAAGATGTACAAAGCATCTTGTTTGGAGCAAAGATACTAATGGTGATTTGGCGGGTTGGTTAGACGGTTAGACGTGCTGATGCAGTGATGCCAAACATTATGAAGCATCCGTGGGCAGAGGGTGCTCCGTGTCAGTGTTTGAGTTCTGCTCGACACCCTACTGCATCGTGATTTTCCTGCTTTGTCAGGGGTAATATTCCATCTGCGATGAGAACATCCGATGGAACTCGAAGCCTTTTCGCCACCGTGTAAATAGCAGAATCAGAACCGCATCTCGCGACACAGCTGTTATCTGTTGTGCCCTTTCTGGCTCAATCGACCCCAACATACACACATACCAAAACGCTAGCGACGTCTTAAATGATCCCTGAGGCCTCGCAAGCTTGTGGCGGTTCTGCCATGGGCAGGGAAACCAAGCCCGCCATTTGTCTCGCTTGAAGCAGAGCTGGAAGCCCCCGCGTGTCCTGGTCTTCCAACTTTCAACGCTTCTGTGCGAGCATCAAACCTGGGAGAGCCCGGCATAGAAAGCGTGCTGCAGAACGGGTGCATTTCTAGCCGAACACCGTTGAGGCACCATGCCAAGTGATCCTCTGGGTGTCATTCTCCGCACTGCGACTTGAAACACACACGCCGCAGTTCCACCACTAGTTTTGCTTGGCAATTCGGTTCAGCGATGCCCGATGCTTACCAGGCATGTTTCGGCATTGGCGACTTTGACTTCGAAGTCGTGCTACGAAGGTGCGTCGTGAAGATCTGCAAGGGTGCAAACATGGATTGTGTGGACTTGGTGCGAAGAAGCCATGCTGGCGAAGCTGATCCATGCCACGGAAACCAGAGGCTGCCCAGAGAGCGTGGCTGGCTTCAAGTCCTGGCCTCAGCTTGGGTGAATACATAGGCAGCAGACCAGAGTGTCTTGGAGTCGAAGCCGTTTTCAGGATTCCTGAACGGTCTGGCGTCTTTCTAGGTCATGCCATGGCGCATCGACGAGCTTCGTCTGGAGGAACACCCATCTGTTCTGATGCAGTTGGACTATGAGACGGTGTGCAGGGTGACCAAGCGCTAGCACTGGGCCGCTGGGCCTTTCCTCCAGTGCCTGCCAGGACAGCACCAAGCGACTGGACTGCCTCGACCAGCTCGTCGCCGAGGCACAAGCGACTCTTTCGAAGACACTCTCAGATGCATGAGATGGAGAGTCTACGAGAGTTTTCGGCTTGTCCTTGTGTGTTTCTGCAGGGCACAGCAACCATCAGCAACTGGACGTTGGGGCAGTCCTGGACGGGTGCAGTCTGGGGCCGGGGCAAACAGAGAGAGAGAGAGAGGAGTCAAGTGCGTGCATTGTCACGTTTGTAGCATCTACGACGAACTGCCAGGACGGAAGCCCCATTGCCGCGCGAAGCTCGGACTGAGCTCCCGCGAGGGTAGCAGTTTCCACTCGCAAATCGCTCTAATTCGACTTGACGTGCTATGGCGACTGAGCCACATTGCTCTTGTCAGGTTGACGGAGGCAGAGCTGGTGGACCTGATGGACAGGACCTGCCCTGCTGGCTGTTAGCACCCTTCATGCCAGCAGCTGGCAACGTGTTGTGTTTTGTTTCTCCTTATAACTTCACCGAATATGTTGTATTCACATGTGCAACGACGGGCAGCAGCGCTGCATATTGCTTGTACAGGAATGGGATTGGCACAGATGCGTCGATTCCACAGCACATCCAGACAATCCAGGCATCGAGGGCGGCATGTTGCTGAGGACCTATTATCCTTGGAGCTTTTCGCAGGATCGTGGTTACGTGCAACTGTGTGACGACAGTGGCGCACCCATTGAGACAGCGAAGGCCTGCGTTTCTGGACTGATCCTTTCCGGTTATTGAAGAACCTCAAATGCCTGGCACAGAGGCTGGAGCCTTCGGACGGAAGCGAGGCATCCGAATGGCAAAGCTGAAATGGAATCGGGTTCCTGAAAATTGCAGTTTGTAATTATGCTTGAACTGTGCAGACTCAGTGTCTGTGTAGCACATACGTGTGCGCAGGGACAACCACGTCGAACGACGCACATATGCCGCCGCATCTGCTGGCTTTGCGTCGCCCGACGATTTTCAGCTCTTTCCTAGCAGCCGCTTGTCGCCATGTCGGCTTCCGCAGGCGCTCCTTCGTGCATAGATTGCCTCTGCGTGCGCTGGACAATGCGTGCCAGATCAACATCCATATGAAAGGCTGGAGGCGGCCCCAGCGGCGCTCATTGTCGATGGCGCCGCAAAACGACAGCCCAAAGCTTCAGCAGAGTCGCGGACCCTCAATGCAGCCAGCCCCGGAGCCACCCACCCGGGGAGCAGTCGGCTGGAGGCACCAGCGAATGCCGGAGATTCCCGGCCTTGGAAAGTCGCCGTCGCCGGCGCCGGCGATCTGGTACCAATGCGGCTTTGCATCAGAGGCCGACGTCGACGGCTTTTTATGCGGCGAGGGGCGACGAAGACGGCCTCTTTTCCGCCGCCGCCGCCGCCCCTCGCCCTGGATCGGCATCACCGTCAACCGCCGCCGGGCTCGACGGCTACCTCAACGAGCATGCACCGCCGACGAGCAGGTGACAGCAGGTGGACGTGGCTGCTCGCGCCAAGTCGGCGGCGGCCAGTCGACGCAGCCGGAAGCACATTGCCCGCGTTGAGCCGACGGTGCGGCTGCCGGCAAGGACCAGGTACCCTTACGCCGACCGTCACCGGCGAGGGCTCGGCTTTCCTCCGCTCCTGACGAAGCCTCGTCGGGAAGCATCGCGAACCGGCGGTTTCGACAGATCGTCGAGGACGGCCGTGAGTTGTGCTTGTCGACCTGGCGGCAGCACATCTGCCAAATGGAGCAGGCCAGCGCAGTCCCCAACGATCAGGCTGCTGTAATTCGCATCCGCGCAGGCTGAGGTGGGTGAAAGTTGTGACCAATCTGCTCCTGGCCCAGTGCTGATTCTTACATGGCCCTTGCAATGAAATTAGGTGTCAGGTGTCCCAGCAAGCCCCGCAACTTGCAGACATGCAAGAGGAGGTGGGCGCAGTGCGGCTATGCAATTGACAACTACAATGGACTGTTACGCCAGGTTTCTGCACATGGGCGGCTGCTTGCAGCCGTGCAACTGTACGTTGCGCTAGTCAGGGCCTTTGGTGGACAAACATCCCTTTCCTGTCTCAATCTCTGGCTGCAGGCTCACATCCGCTGGGATGACCTCTGTTCTGCGCCTGGCCTTCGTCCTCCAGTCGGCCCACCACCAGCACTTTCCCGCCCACCACCAGACCATTCACTTCGAGGTTTCGTACGCGCTTGCCAGGCCATCAGCCCGCCAATCCTGGCTCTGGTTCATGCTCAGGGCGGATGAGATGGCTTTCGTGGATGTGGAAGGGGTGTCCACGCCGGTGCTGTTGCTCCGGAAGTCGAAGACAGACCAAGGCGGCCATGGAAGGGTGCTGGCGAGAGAGTGTGTGTTCCGCGACCAGCACTCCCGTGGGAGGCCAGGGTTGCCCATCTAGATGGGCACGGGCTCGCAGCTTGGAAAACGGTGAGGGCCGGCTGTTCCTCAAAAATGCGAGTCTCCCCCTCACCACGGCCCCGAGCAGTACTCGTACGCGATGTCGCAGGCCAGGGTACGTCAGAGGGGAACTGCTGGCGTACCACGTGGGCCTCGCAGCGTAGAGGTCGTCATGTCGCAGGAAAATGCGAGAAGCAATGCTTGCTTACTTGCGTGATGCGCCCGCAGGTGCCTCTCACGCGATGGCGGTGGCGGCGTCGGGGTCCGCCGGCGCCGGTGTCGGTCGAGGCCCCGTTTGCAGCCGTGAGAGATCGGAGATGATGGTGCAGCATGCGGAGACGACAGTGTGCGGATGGCGGTGGGCTGAGAAGGCGGAAATGTTCCGCAAAGGCTGATTTTGTGGGACATGTTTCGCGCGTGACAATGGTCACGGACACGCCGCGGACGAGTGAAAGTGAGCCGCCGGGGCAGGGGTGTTCAGGGTCGGGTTGCGGCCTTTTCTTGTCACCCGGCCGCGGTAGGCAGGTGAGAGCTGACAGGTCTTCGTTGGGTTCTCCATTAGACCCCTTACTGTAACCTTTTAACGGGTCCTAACCGCGTGAGCTGGGTTTGGCATCTAGGTTGGCTTAGGGAGGTGGCGGTAGGGTAGCCCAAGTCCTCTCGTGCACGAAAGTACCGAGGAGGGAAAAATGAAGTAGGAGGTGCAATCCGGGAATGCGCGGGCGACTGGCTATCATCGGCTCCTTGCCTAAAGTTGGAGGTTGATCTGTAAGTCCCAACCCCGCTCTCAGAGAGTCCCTGGGGATGGGCTGCCGTCGGGGCGGAGGCCATGACCAGCCACCTCATTGGAAAATAGAAAAGACCGTGCCAAGCAGTAGTTGTCCGGTTGCTTCTGCATGAGCATCGGAAAGCATCGGAGAAGGAGAACGCACCGAAAAAGTGGCCAGGACGGCCAAGCCAAAGACCAAAAGCACCGGGGAGGTACCTTGTTCCCACGCAGGGGACCCAGCGAGCACGGAGCTTTGCGGTTCATGCAAAGCAATCGTTGCGTGCTCAGCAGCAAATCGAGAAACCCGTGTCTGAGGGAGCGAGGAATGGCTCTTGTCCGTGGCCTCAGCCAGCTTGATGCTTCGCTGTGCGAGCCCGAGGCACGGCAACTCAGATCTCCAAAACGTCCCGAAAGCCTGACTTTGCCCGTGCAGGTTCGTGCACTGATCGAGCGCGAGTGCGCCATGGTGGCTTGCGCTGAGCTGCAGCAGGACGAGGCCCCGACGACTGCTTTCACCTTCGTGTCGCGTTTGAATGCAGCCTTTGAATGTTGGCAAGTGATATCGCTCCTTAGAAATGTTTACCTTCCGTTGTGGGATGTTGCGGACGGTGCACAAGAGAAAGTAGAAGCTTGTAACATGGTCCGTTCAAAACCCACAACTCTTTCCTGGCGTAAAAAGCCTTTTCGTCAAGGGAAGGAGCATTCCGCCAGTGCCACAACACAAGATTGCGTTTGTTATTTGCGGATTGTGTTCTGTACGTTAGATCAATATGCGTGGCTAAGTATGCCTCGTCGGCCACATGTGCCACCCACGTGCCACCGCCTTACTTGCTTAGCAGGTGCTAAAGCGCAACATCGAGCTGTTCCGGGGCAAGTTCAAGCATGTGGAGCGCCGTGTCGACGAGTCGGGGCCCGGTTTGGTCTGCTACGTTTAATACCCCCCATCTCGCTTCTGTCGATATTAGGGGCCGGGAAGCCCCACCTCACCGCTGTACCATTGCCACTCAAGCATCTTGCAAGGCTTCGGACATTCTTCCAGGAAGCACCTGGAGGCCACGAGCGTTAGCTCAAGAATCTCTCTCTCTCTCTCATGCGAAGGTGCGCGCAAAGGTCATGCTCGCCCTGTGACTGGCAAAGCCAGTCGGAAGAATCGACCCCGCCGACAAGAATCATTGCATGTGAATTCAAGGGCTTCCTAAGATGCTAGTAGTTGGAGGTGCTGTCCAATACACCCTCTGCCGGACACCGGCACACCTTGTTCTTGTCTTTTGCCGTCGGGCTCCGGCAACATGGCACTTTCATGAGGGCATAGGCGCGACATCACGAGCTCATGGAAAGGATCCGGACGCAGGTAAGTGAAAGCGGCAGCACCTGGGCTTGTTTCGGGTTGGGGGATCACATTAGGCTTTGATATCCAGCCATGGCGGATGATCTCGATTTTGATGCAGTCGAGCAGCTGTTGGACAATGCTGAGACTTGGCTCTTCATAGCATGGACAGCGGTAGAGAGCATGGTTAGGATGGTTGTACTCTGCATGGAGCTACAGTATCATCTCCGCAGATGTCGAAGCTGTTTTCATGAAAGGAGCGCGCTGCCAATGCTGACTATGATGACGACCGCAGAAAAGACAAGAAGCGGCGTTCCAGGAGCTCGCATCAGTGTCTTGTTCCGTACTCGCAAGGACATGTCTATTAAGGACCATAAAATTATTTGACATACAGTACATGATACCTATCATATGAGGCATCATATTATGCAGAAAATGGAATATAGAATCTATCATACAGAATTATATAGTATGAAATTGCAATAAATGCTTTGATGTGAAATATTCAATACTCGACATCATGTTCTTCGCTTCGGTTGGAAGGACGCGATCGCGCTCCGCACGCCGCGGCCGCTCACGGAGCCGCAGCCGCGAGGCGCGGCGCCTGGAGAAGGAGCGCGAGATGGAGGACGGTTTCGGGTTTAGGGTTCAGGGCCAAAGATGCAGTGCAGGGGCAGGGGGTCTCGGGACCGCGGGAGGCATGCCTGCATGCCTTTTGCTCGGTACGTCTTGCAGGAAAAGCGTCGGCAGGAGGAAGAGGAGGCAGTCAAGAGCTGCTGTGCAGGTGACGGTCGTGAGTAGGGTTAGTTATGTTTTTGGACAGGAGCGAAGACGCCAGATTGAGGATGCGACGCGGGGCGATCGCACCGCATCCCAACTGCAAGATGTCAGGATCCACCGAGAGTGTTTGCCTGTCTTCACACCTGCAGCGCTGTGCAGCCATGCTCCTCCCCGTGGCTGAGGTCATGATTGTATGCTTACATCACAAGGCCATGCCTGCCTTAATTTGGGTGTTTTGTGTTGCAAGTCGTGAACACTCGAGGCTGACGAGCGTGATGTCTATGAGTTCTTCTCGAAGAATGCTGGCAAGGTGCAATCAGACGATGAGTAGAGTGACCACCTGCCGTATCGCTTCACGAGGCATGTCTACTTGATCTGTTGCTGAAAGGTGCGAGATGTGCAGATTATCCGTGATGCACGTACAGGCAGGGAAATGGTAGAGGATGTGTTCGGATTCTGTTGCCAGCACTCGAGTTTTCATCACGACGGTAGGCCTAGGCCCATTTATCACTCAAGTGTGCACGTTCAATTTCTGATCCGCGAGTTTTTGCCCCGGGTGCGAGAGTTGCAGATGCTTTGGCTCATACGGAACTAGCAGTCCAGTCTCGTTGCAAGCTGCAGCAGTACATGGGTGTTGGGTTGGGCCTCTGAAATACCACTGCAGACTCAAGCTGGCTGAGTCGGGTAGGGGGGGTGCAAATGAATTTGCATCAGGCCCTCCGCAGACGGTCCCCAGCTGCGTTACTTCTATTCTTCTTGCAAGAAGACTAGTTGGCCTTTGGTCCACAACCGACGTGTGTGGAAGCACATGGAATCGGCAAGGTCGGCATGCCTTGCACAGGGGGCAAGCTGAGCATCTCGGAGACGGCGTTTGTTGTCGCGTCCCAGCACACGAACAATCAACAGCCAACGAAAACAAACAATGATGAAACCAAGGAGACAGTTACGTTGCAGTCAGTACAGATATCTTGACCGTACTCTAGGAAACCACACGGATCACCGGATCTTTCATCTGTCAACAAGCAACACCCACTGATGTACAACTGGCGACACAACTACACATAGACAGCAAATGATATTGCACAGCATCATGTCAATCCACATCTCGCTAGCCACTACTAGCAATAGCAAGGCAGCAGTTTCAGTCGTGTCGATACAGCAGGCAGAAGAGGTTGACCACCAGTAGCAGAAATCATAAGTAGCACTGACTCAGCAGCATTACCAGTAGCAGCATCAGCAGCACCATCAATACTGCTAGGAACGCTCCCGACAGCAAAGCTACCACCACTCCCCAAGAAGACTCCCGCTGTACTCACAGCGGCGCAGCGGCGCAGGCCGATCCAAGGGCCTCGCCTACGTGGAGTTCTACCTGCAGGCGCTTGCCCCGACGACCCGGCTCCCCATGGGGTTCTACGGGAGAAAGGTTCGTGTTCGGTCGAGCCTGCTCAAGTGCAAGGTTTCCTAGGATCCGG
Source organism: Symbiodinium sp. clade A Y106 (assembly GCA_003297005.1). Lineage (NCBI taxonomy): Eukaryota > Dinophyceae > Suessiales > Symbiodiniaceae > Symbiodinium > Symbiodinium sp. clade A. The sequence goes on along the minus strand of BGNK01002111.1, from coordinate 83,435 downwards.
ACCTTGCAGCTGCAGGCAGACTAACGTGTGATGGCCAGGAAGCCACGCTGAAAGCCTTGGCGCTCAGCGGGCAGCCGATCAAGGGTCAGGTGCTCCCGCGTGTGTGGCAAAATGTTACCTTGTGCCGGAAGACCTGTGTCACGCCAGGCAGTTCGTGTGCAGCCATCCCAGGCAGGTTTTTCACGATGTGACGTGCACCTCGTCGAGGGGTCTTCGGAGCGAAAGAGTTCTCAGAGGAATAGTTGGTAGCAAGGCCAGTAATCCTGAAGCAAAGCTACTAACCTTTTTTCATTTCCTCGTCGTCTCTCTCGATTCAATTCCACAGCTTCTACACGCAATCGGACAGGCTAGACTGGCCCGTTTTGGCCAAAGATTTCAGTTGCCATGCAACACCCATTCCTCGTCTGCATCTGTGTTCCCCCAAATGGGCGCGAGGCAAAAGGCTGAGAGCATCTCTTTTCATAGACAATCTCCCAACTCCCTGGACCCCGAGAGGCCCTCCACTTACATACTGTTTCCCCCTGCGAGCTTTCGATTCGCTGTGTGCAGGCGGAGAAGAACCGAGCGGCCCAGGCTGCAAAGGCTTCCATTCACTACACGGCGCCTCGCGAGACCCCTCTGCGTTGCTCGGTGCAGAGTTATGACAGTTATGGGGTCCCACGAGTGTGCGATCGATACCTATCCTTTACTACATTTGCTCTGTGTGTATGTATTATATTTAATGGCTGCCGCCAATGCCGCCGACCCCAAAACCGAAAGGAACCGCCTGGGGGGTTCGGGCCGAGTGGGGCCGAGTAGGGCCGAGTAGGGCCGAGTAGGGCCGAGTAGGGCC
>BGNK01002111.1:46829-80748 GCA_003297005.1 Symbiodinium sp. clade A Y106 | reverse complement strand
GGGAGGGGTTGGACATGCATTGGGATTCAATTAAATTACTCTGAAACAGCCGAGTAGGGCCGGTTAGGGCTGAGTGGGGCTGGGGAAGGGTTGGGCATGCATTGGGATTCAATAAAATTTCTCTAAGACTACGAATTTCTACTAAAGCATTGGGATTCAATTAAATTACTCTGAAACAACCGAGTAGGGCCCGTTAGGGCTGAGTGGGGCTGGGGAAGGGTTGGGCATGCATTGGGATCCAATAAAATTACTCTAAGACTACGAATTTCTACTAAAGCCTATGCAAATTGGTCTTACTAGACCTAGCGACAAGGATAGGCCGAGTGGGGCTGCGTGGGGCCGGTTGGGGCCGCGTGGGGCCGAGGTAAGGTTGCGTGGGGCGGAGTGGGGTTGAGTAGGGTTGAGTATCATGGAACTGACGCCCAAGCAAGTCTAGGCCGCGTGGGGCNGTGGGGCCGAGGTAAGGTTGCGTGGGGCGGAATGGGGTTGAGTAGGGTTGAGTATCATGGAACTGACGCCGAAGCTAGTCTAACTTCTGGGCGCCGCCCCAGCGGGGTCGGCGGATAAGTACAGTATAATGGGTCCCAAAACCCTATTCTAATTATTAAGGCCCCTATGGTAGATGGGTTTGGGGTTCAGGTTCAGGGTTCAAGGTTCAGGGTTGGGGTTTAGGGTTTCGGATCTCAGGGTTGGGGGCCTCCGTGTTTGAGTCTAGGGTTACGTGTCTTAGGGCTTAACGTTTGGGTTAGAAGCAGAGACGATGAGCAGAGGGCACACCCACAACAGGACAAGGGAAGATTAAAGCAACCCTAGCCTAGGCCTGGTTTAGGGTTCAGGGTTTAGGGGAAAGGAGAAAGCCAGACTCACAGGGAAGCGCATCACGTAATCAGCACGTGCATGCATTGGGCAGCCTTCAAACCCTAAACCCCGAATCGCATCATAGTGCACACTGAACCAACCAACCAAGCAAGCCTGAAATCCGAAGGAGGCTGCTAGCAACGTCAAGTCTGCTGAGGCATGCGCAAAATCCTGCATTATCCGGTAATAAGCCACCATAGCACGGCACGTTAAACCATACTGCTTTGTTTGGTATGAGTACTCCCTAAACCCCAAACCCCTAAACCTGAACTCCCAGTCTTCACATCAAAGCTCGTGGGTACTGTTCTTAGTTTTGTTTTTTTGGGTGACGGCTTCTTCTATCAGGATCTCGAGCTCATACTTGTTGCTCGCCTTTGCATTTCCCAGAAGAGTTCGGTTTTTCGGGGGCTTGGTGGTTAGGTGTTACGGTTTAGGGTCTAGGGATTGGGGTTAGGGGCTTAGGGTTATATAGGGTCGAGGGTTTCGGGTTAGAGTTCAGGCTTAGGGCTTCGGGTTTAGGGTCAAGGGTTTATACGGTGAAGAGCCGGGGGGCTTTTGCAGGAACAAAGAGCTTTGAATATTTCGCGGCAGTACCCCTTCAGATCCTTGCATAAATTGTACTTTCATTTCAAGAGACCTTCAGTTTATGCAGTTTCAAGAGGGACCTAAGGTTCAGCTTTCAAGATTCAGGGTTGAGGGTTGTTTAGATCCGAACCCCCCTTGCACCCCAAACCCCATCATGACACCCTGAACCCCAAACCCTAAACTTAAGGGCCAACACCCTAAAGGCCGAAAGCCTTAAATTGAAAGCCCTGTGCCCTAAACCCTAAAACCCGAACGCCCCAAACCTTAAAAACTGAAAGCCTTAAACCCCCAAAACCGAAAGCCCTAAACCGCAAAGCCCCTAGAAACCTAAAACCCTACAGCCCCTAACAACCAAAAGCCCGCCGTGCTTCCACCCTGCCATCATAGGGACCCTTGGAGGGGTAGGGTAGGGGGGGGAGGGGGCCTTAATGCCCATGATAAGGACCTAATAAGGCCTAGGCAAGTATAGTCCCCTATCTCCTCCCCCCTACCCCCCTAAGGGTCCCTATGATGCCAGGACTTCGGCTCGAGCATCCAGGCAGCCGCCAAGAAGGCGAAGGGCCCAGATTTTGGGGTATAGGGTTTAGGGTAGAGGATTCAATTGGTTATTCGGCTGAGGGCTTATAGAGTTTAGGCGTTGTTGGGTTTAGGGTTTATTTGGGTTTCCACAGCGTTTATAGGTTTTTTCGGGCTTAGTGAGTTTAGGGTCTGTTGGGTTTGGGTTTCTTGTGGTTTAGGGTTTATTGGGGTCTAAGATTTATAGGGGTTTAGGGTTTATTGGGTTTAGGGCTTATTGGGTTCATAAGGTTTATAGCGCCTGTAGGGTTTACTGGGTTTAGGGTTTAGGGGTGGGGTTAGCGCAACCTTTTGTCCTTTCTTCTTGACTAAGTGGTTTTGAGTTCTTCTTGTTGTTGAGCAGGATGTTCAACGCTAAAGGTCAATACAATTTTCCTTGAACCCTAAACTCTCAGACCATGAGCCCTAAATCGATTTTCGTAGAGGTGTTGACGGTTCTTGGTCTTCTGTGTGCTTTACCGCGTTTTTTCAGGCCTCGCTCGGGTTGTTGGCTGCATTTTTCTACAAAACTCCCAGTTCGTCCCACCCCTCTGCGATTCGGTGCCTGGTGCTAAAGCTTGCCCCAGCCACAGTAGCAACAGTGCGTTGGATCAAACCATGGCGGAGAACGCCTACCGAGCCTTGGCGAGGGGGTTTCGCGAACAACGCCTTACGAGGAAGAGCGCGCGCCAAAGGCCGTAAGCCGTAAGAATAGCAGCGTGGAACGCTGCCATCCTGGCCAGTCAGACAGGCCAGAGAGCGTCGAGTTCCAGCCACCCTCCAGCAGGGGTGGCATGGCCACAAGCGGCTCCTCCCTTCCCACGAAGGGAGCGGGGTCAACGACGATCCCGATCGCAGTGATTGCTCGATGGCCCTCATGTCCGCAGGGAAAGTTTTCCTCTAGAGCCGAGTTGAAGCAACCTGAACATCCTAACCCCACCCCTTTTTGGCGCAAGAAGCCCGAAGCTTGAAGCACTGAACCTTCCACCCCAAGTCTTCAAGGGATTTTGACTTTGAAGCCTGAGCAGTAAGCACTAAACCCGAAACCCTAAATCCTGCACCCTGAATCCCAAATCCCCACCGAAACCTAAATCCAAACCCGGGGTTCTTGACCCTTCTAAACCCCAAGGCTTGATAAGGCCATGGGCCCTGGGCACTCAAACCTGAACCTTCTCTCTGAACCCCAAACCTTCAAGAAACTCGGCGGTTGACCCGCAACAAGAACGATCTGGGCAGGAGAGGGCTTAGGGTTTACTGTTTAGAGTTTAGGGCTTATCTAAGGAAATTAAAATTACACCCTGAGACTACGCCCTGGTTCCAAGGAAAATCGCACTGAACATGACCTGTCTCCGCTTTTTGTTTGCGAGCTCCGGGCTCCCCGGGGTTGCTTCTCAGAAGCGAACCAAGGCTTTTGAATCAGGTTTCTTAGACGCCCTCCTGGGTTGCTTCTCAGATGCAACAGACCGGCTTTCGAAACGGACTTCACCAACCCCACCCACCTCGTTGCCGCGGGAGGGCAGGGTGTAGCACAAAAGTGTGGTATTTACCACACTTTTGTGCTACACCCTGCCCCCGCCCACTCTCCGCACCTCCCTGCACACCTGCCCCCTGCNATTTACCACACTTTTGTGCTACACCCTGCCCCCGCCCACTCTCCGCACCTCCCTGCACACCTGCCCCCTGCGCAGTACATGCGCGCATTTCTCACTCGGTGGAGTCCTTCAAACCCAGGGAACGTGAAATTCTGCTTTTTCGAGCCCCAAACCTATCAATTACAGCTGCACAAGCACATCACTTGAGCCGAATCACACCAGCTGCATCAGCTCGAAGCTAAGTTCCTATATAGGCTTATATAGGTGTTATATAAGGGCTATAAGAGCTTTCTATAAGGGGTTGAATACGAAGGATTGGAGGATCTAGTTCTGGAGTGTCGTTCTGAGTGCCTTAGAGTTAGAGCTTAGGGTCTAGGGTTTAGGGCTTGGGGTTTAGGGTTTTGGGTTTAAGTCTCCTTGCTGTTTCGACCCACAAGAGACTCAAATCTTTCCCTGATTCAGGTCCCTGGTTGCTGAGCCTCCTTATAGGCATCGAAGAGGGGTCACGTTGCACCCTAAACCCGCCGTAGCCTAGATAGGCTGCAAGTTCCGGGGGACGTCAGCAATAAAGGGGTCTGCCAGGGGTCTGAATATTTTGCAGAAGCACTTCCTTGCAGTCGGTTCTGTATATCAAAAATGCCCGAGCTCTTTTTTGTTATCATATACCCCCGAGCCCCATTGCACACGTCCTGGACCTGATCATGAACGAGAAACTGTTCGCAAGAGAGTGCCTGGGCGATGTTGCGCTCATGATCCCGGCCCATGTCTATGCCGAAGCCGACACCTTGGCCGACGCCTCGTGCGAAAACCTGGTCGGATCCTTGATCCTACCCGATCGTGGCCCATTCATGTTCTCAACCGACGCCGGTGAGAGCCGAGTACAGTGCACCTACGGGTACCCATGCTCATGTGCCGACACGGGGCCGATACCTCGTGCCACGCCTCTTCCCGGATCGACCCCAGTCCTAAATCTACCGAAAGCCCTAAATCCTATTCCCTGAACCCAAGCATCAACCGCTCTTGCCAGCCAAAGGCAATGGGTGCTCTCAGCGGTGCTACTGGTGGGGAGTCGCTAAGCGGCAGTGATGAGGGATTTGATTGAAGTTAGGAGTCTTGGCATTTAGGATTTAGGATTGAGGGTCGGGAAGTAGTTAGGGTTTTAGGGGTTGAAAAGGGGTAGTTGGGGTTTGGATGTACGGTTCGGTATCTACGGATTGAATCATTTTGTTTAGGGTCCTAGGGGTTGGAACAGGGTACTCGAGGTATGGACTTTCGTGGCAAAATTTGTGGTCTGAAGCTCGGCACGCTGCAGAATTGGGGTCGAGATGTTTGGTAAGAGTGTGCCCGGGCAGGCCCTACGTAACTAGGCCGTAGTCTACCCCAAAATCCTACTCCAACTGGTGAGCTCCATATTAGACCCTTATTGAACCCCGTTCAGACCCTACAAGACCCTATTCTAACAACTAAGGCCCCTCTTTACAACTTCAAGCCGATCAGCTTGATGCCAAACCTTATATACACCCTACACCCTAAACCCTGAACCCTCAACCTCAACCTCAACAAATCTTCTAGTGCCCTTATAAGGCCCGTGTTTGGGGCCGAGGTTCTGGGGTCTAGGGTGTAGGGCTTAGGGTTCGGGATGTAGGGCTGGGTCTGGGCTCGAATCTCCACAGCCATGGGGACTGTAGCACCCACGTTAGGCCCCGTGCCGCAGCAGGTTCTCCTCGGGACCAGTACTGGTCCCTTAAAGTAATTACCCTAAACCCCTCCCCCTCACCCTGAATTGATTGGCGATTGCGCTCTGTGCTGCCTTGCCCTCCGCCCTGCCTGCCCTGCCCTGCCCTGCCCTGCTCATCATGCCTTGCCCAGCCATGGAATGGAATGAGTTTGAGTGCTAAACCCTAAAAGGAATAGGTTTGGGTGGTTTGGCCGCCTTAGACGGCGTGGGGTGGGAGAGTAAAAAGAAAGAGCCATCCATAATCAGGCTCCAACGGCCAATCGTCATACTACGACGCACTCGAAATTGCATTGTCGCAAGATAAATCCGCTTATGCGCCACTTTACGGCAAACCCTAAACCCTAAACCCTTAAACCTATCAGGAAAGGCCCGAACTGGGGAAGCCTCCTCGGCGGAGCGAAGGCGTGTGCATCGTCAGGGGTATGGGGGTTAGGGTTTGGGGTTTAGGGTTTAGGGTTTAGGCGGTATTCATAAGCAGCTGGGTAGTTCTCTAAACTAGGATCCCTGTCAGGGTCCTTGTATAAGGGTGCCGTACTAGTTTTCGGACGTAGAAAATGGGACTCTACTCTCGAGAACAACCCAGTTCGGAGTGATGTTAGTATCATGATTATACATATACCTTAGAGCTCTTGTTACAGCAAAACTTATGGTTATCATTGATATCATATTGTCGCATGTACTTGTTGAGCAGTTTGGTTTCTTTTATGTTTGCTCAAGGGGTCTTCAGGGTTTACGTGGATGTTCACGTCTTTTCTTTGTGTTTGAGGGTTTATGGTTCCGATGAGCATTTTGACTGTTCATGTGTTCGTGAAGGTTTCAGTGGTGAACGGTTTAGGATTGAACGGAAAGTTGCAAGCCTAAAGGCACCCTACCAGGCTGAAATTGTATGTGTGCTTGGGAAAGCCTTTGGCTTCTTGTGGTGCATGTGGGACTTTGCCCAGAGATCAAGGACAGTCAGCCAAATTCTCCCTTTAGGAAACATTCGGGCAGGTGGGATTGCGACTTCTCGTTCTCCCATCAGAACCTCCTACACACGGAGCAGTTCAACTTGCCAATCAGCAGTCTGACTATTCCTCATGAAGATCCCATAATATAGGGGCCTTAATAATTACCAATACCAATTTGGGGGTTCTTTATTATAACTATGGTACAATGGGCCGCAAAACCTTATTCTAATGATTAAGGCCCCTATAATACATCCTTATAATAGCCCTTGTAGTTGTCCTTACAGACCCCATTTAAAGGAACCCTATTCTAATTGTTAAGGCCCCTTAGGATACCCCACCTTAAGCCCTAAACCCTAAACCCTAAACCCCTTAACCCTAAACCCTAAGCCCTAAACCCCAAACCCTAAACCCCTTAATTATTAAGATCCCTCCCACCCTTTGAGGCCCCTGCGCCAGCGGCCCCAGCTGTGCCGGCGGTCGTGCCTGGGACGGCACAGACGTGTTTCGGAGAATCAGGGTCCAGTTTAGGGTTTCGGGTTTAGGGGGTTTAGGGTCCGGGATTCGTTTAGGGTTTAGGGGGTTTATGTAGGTTTAGGGTTCAGGGGGTTTATATAGGGTATCAGGGCTTAGGGTTTAGGGTTCAGGGTTTCTAGAGGGGTTTATGTAGAGTATGAGGTGCAGGATTGGTCTAGCGTTAAGGGTTTCGGGTTTAGGGTTTAGGGCTTCGGGTTTAGGGTGTAGATTATTAGAATTGGGGTTTGGGGTTTAGGGTCTAGGGTTTAGGGGTTGAGGGCTTAGAGTCATGAACGGCGATCCACTGGTGATGGACAACCTGGAAGGATTCAAGAACCTCATCTAAGCCGTAAGCACCCAACGTGCAAGTGTAACTAGCTCCCAAGCCCTAAACCCAAAATCCAGGGCTCCACGACCAAAACCATGAACCCACAAGCCCACTTGACTTACATTGCTGTCGTGCCGATAATACTTGACCCACAGCGTAGAAACACACAGATGCAAGTTTGTCTCGGAGGCTTATAAAAGTACAAAAACTGAATTCTCAATCAGCTTTGTTTCGGCGGGGTCTTAAGCGATTAACTTTAGCACTTTTGCACTGACATGTCCCCAAACTCTAAAGCATAGAACTGACCATGCACAGTTCACAACGGAATTCAGGTTTAGGTTTCAGGGAATCTCAAAAGTGTTTACATGTCAACCAGAAGCAGGTTTCGGCGACGCAGAAACACAATAACCAAGAATTTCTGAATAATTATGTGTTCAAGCTGGAATCGCGCCCAAACTCGAAACGTTTAGACGTGAACCTGGCAGAGTCTTCCAAACTTTTCCTTAACCCAAAGTCTCAGCGTGTTAAGGTTCAAAGCCGAAGTGGTGGGCCCAAACGCAGAGCAAGCTTGCTCTGGACACGAAACGTAAACTCAAAATCGCTTTCCAGGCCCCTGCACCAGCTGCCCCCAAAGTCCCGGCCGTCCCTACAATCGCACCTTGGACCGCAGTTTCGGGGTTGAAAGTATGGGTGTCGAAAGCTCCTCAGCATTCAGGAATAAACACTCTGCATGTATGTGTTCAGGGCCTTAGGTTCCTTGAGGTATATTCCTGACTTAATCCGGGGGTTGTGGAGCCTCTGGGATCAAGAATTTTTTTTAAACAGTAGTAGGTCACTGAGTCATTTTTTGATCCGCATAGACTTTGCATCACTCGTGTATCAACATAAGCACCATGAGATGGACCTAGTTTCTAACAGCGCTCGGCACATGTCAGATCCTGTGTTAGTTGACGGACAATCCTGAAATACTACAGTATAATATACCCCCAAGACCCTGTTCTAGTTAATAAGGCACCTATAGTACTTTGAGTGCAGGGAGGATACTGCTGGCTTCGCTCCAGTAACAGTAGGAGCTTCAAGAACCCTAAACCCTAAACCCCACAACCTAAACTGATGAATATCATTCCTGTAGGACCATCGTTTCTTAGGGTTTCATCTGTATTATCATTATTAACTCGAGTTGTTACTATCATTGTTAGTATTATGATTCCTATCATTACTACTGTTATGTTTATTGCGATAATTCCTCTTGTTGTTGCAGTTGTGGTTGTTGCTGTGGTTGTGGCTGTTGTTGTTGGCTGAACCGTACACTGGGGCCCCGTTGCCTATTTGTTCCCCCCCCCCAACCCCAACCCCAACCCCACCCACCCCACCCCACCACCCCACCCCCATGCAACCCAACCCTCCCATGCGCGGGTGCGCGCGGGCGGGGTGCGCGCTCGTGTGAATTCGCACACCAGAGAGGTGTGCGCGCGGTGCACCCGCGCGGTGGAACAAGTTCCGGACATGCCGGGATTTTCACAGCCAAAGCAGTGCGGTTGTAGCAAAATGCCTTGAGAAAGTGCAACTCGAAAGCAAAGCGCCGTGGACATGCGTGAACGGGGAGGTCGAACCAGGGGGGGGGGGCAACAACCACAACCAAAACGGCCGTGGGGCCCCAGTGTACGGTTGAACCTTGTTGTTACTGCTGTTGTTCTTTGCCTGCCATTTCAGCTGCAACCATCATTATTGTCAGTATTTCGCTATTACCTCTTCTTACCTCCTAATGCTTCATAGACCGCACAGAACTAATTTTGCGTGATTACCGAGCCCTGAAGACCTAGCAGCCGCGCTCGTTTGCTTCTTTTGGCCTCCAGAGCCTTGCCGTTGCCAGGTGTTTGGGCGTGCGAAGATGCAACATGGGGGTTTCCGAAAATAAGGGGGTACCTTATTTTGGGGTCCTTATAATAAGGATCCTACTATTTAGGGTCCTATATTGGGGTCCCCCATTTTCGGACAACATCAAAGCTGTTGCAACTACCTACACCTTGGGTACTGCCCTCACTCTGTAGCAGTGTAATAGTATTCTTAACATAAATAAGTAAGCAAGTAAATAAACAAATAAGCAAACAAATAGATAAATTCAAGTACATACATACAAGTATACATATAGCCCGTATTATAACCCCTAAGGTAGACTGTCACCTCCAACATTGACGTTGTAGGTTCACAGCGGCGGCTGAACCTGAAACTCTCAAGACCCACTGCTGAGGGTCATACGGCTTGTACGAAATGTACCGAGTGGGTTTGCTGCAAGAAGTTTACCTGCAATCACATTCGGACTCGCACTGTTTCTGGACGTTGAGCCCTCGCCCGAAAGTTAATGGAATTCGAAAGCCCAAAATCAGAAACTGTTACCCTTGCATTATGGATCTATGGGGGCTTTTGGAGGTTCTATAGGCAGGTTGGATCGGTTCCTTTTGCCCCCAAACCAGCAGTTTCGAGGCACCACTCAAGATTCCAGCGGCACCGGCTGTGCCCGCCGTCCCGGCTGCGCCCGCCGCCCCGGCTGCGCCCGCCGCCCCTGCTGTGCCTGCCGCTGCCGTTCCGGGGCTCAGGAAGATAACCTCGGACGCGGAATCCGAAGTGCACCCTCGACATTAAACCGGGGCCTAAGCCAAGAGCAGATCCTGAACCCTGAATGTGCCCACACCTTGAACCTTAGATCTTACCTAAACATCTACATGCTAAAGGCCGAGACACTCAATCTTGGAATTTCCAACTTAGAATTTTTCGTAATTGCATTCCCCTTATGGACCTTATAGAATCTATAGCACTTTTTATACTCCCAAAATATGTAAATTTAGCATAGCATGCTCCCCAGACTGAATCTCCGGCGTGTCAGGGGTTTGGGGTTCTGCTTCAGGTTAGTCCGAGTCCGATTCCTAGTCCTGGTCCTAGTCGTGGCAATAGTCGTCGTAGTAGTCGTCGTAGTAGTAATAGCAGCAGCAGAGCAGCAGCAGTGGTGGTCTTATGGCTGGTTCAGCTGTGGGCTTGAGTTACGCTCGTGCAGCATTGAAGGGCTGTATTGCTTAGATGCTTCAACGGGTCTGGGCTTGCGATTGTGGACTTCGAGGGACAGCCTTTGCATGCAGCATTTCTGCTTCGATCTCCGCAGCCCACTGCGTTCTTAAAGAACACGCCTGAAGCCCGAGAAGCCCCCACCCGATGAAACCCTCAACCTGCAACTACCAAGCCTTCCGAGCACGCCTCGTCGCCCCCTTCGCGCCATGGCTGACCAGGAGGTTGACGAGATTCAAGTGGCCCTAGGCCTGGGTGGAGCGTCTGTCTCTGTCTCTGTCTCTGTCTCTCTCTCTCTCTCTATCTATCTATCTATATATATATGTATATATATATTATATATATTCACATGTTCAACTTGTCTGGTAGTGAGCACCTATGTTGCTACGTCTCGATATTTCCTGCGGTCATGGCAGTTTTTTGAAGTAGTGGGTGTTTGGGGGGGTCTCTGTTTTTGGTGGTAGGGGCTGCTCCCGCAAAATCCCCAGAAACTCGAAACGCTGAGTCCAGACAACGGCTTCGGCACTAAACTCCCTAAACTCCATAAACTCCCTAAACCCCAGACGCGTGCAGCATTTGTGGCCCCAATTTTGGAATGAAACTCAATTGAGGCATGTTACTTAATTGTTTGATTTTCCTCAACGTCTTTGCATGAGCTCCGGGGTCACAGCCCCGAAGCTCTTTCATCGAAAGCCCTTCCCCAAAGATCCAAGACTCAGGGTGTAGGTTTAGGGTTTAGGGTTTCAGGGTGTATCTGAAGCCCAACCCTCAGAAACGCCAAGCCCCCAAACCCTAAAGCCTAGACCCCATCCCCCGCCGCTTTCTAAACGCAAAGACTTGTTTCAGCGCCGTGACCGTTTCCTCACTCGGGTGGAGCACTTGATGCTGCAAGGCGTATTACCTGAGATTTCGCTTCCCAGGCAGCTGTGGAGCAATTGGGACACAATGCCGTGTTGGCCAAGGACATGGCGGGCAACGCCTTCCGCAACCACAGTTCTGCAAGCAAACTTGCTTGCTTTGCATGTCAACTCCACAGCCTGGCGGGTGCCCCGGGTCCGCAACGAAGGTCCGCGACACCAGTCAAACGACGATCTGCAGAAGTGGATCCGGAGGAGCTGGATACCATGCAGTGTACCCCACCATCCAAACACCCATTGTTCACACCTCCGCGAGATGGCAGTGCAGCCGGAGTTGTGCATGTGCCCGCGTCCTCCTACCAGTAACTCGGCCCCAAATTCCGGAGCTTCCTCGGTTTCCAAGCGGAGACTTCCAACAACCGGCACCTGGTGCTTTCGGCTTATTGCATAAGAAACGCAGAGGTTGGAACAACAAAGGCTCGACGCTCGTGTTGGCCAAGAAGGTGGAGTACCTGAGGGAGTACTTCAAACTATCAAAGGACCGCCAGTGCAAACACATACCGCCAAGCAAAAGCTGCACCGCAACGGCGAATTTCCGGGTCTCTTCCAAGGTTGTCTCGCAAAGTGGCGCAAAACAGCAGCGGTGGAGCATTGGGAGAAGATTCATGAAACGATGCCAAGAATTGCAGAGCTGGTGCCGCAGGTCCCACACGCTTCATGGAAGTGGACAAGCCGCGGGGCGCTCGCCCAGGGAAACTGGCGGACGCGATCTTGGCCGTCGCCGAACAGCAGCTATCCAGCTCCGTATGGGGACGGAGATTGCAGTCCCAGCATGTCCAAGCCGTGGCAAGTCTGCTGAGGACTTGCATGGAGCTATGGAACCAAGAGCTGCACGAGCTCGTCAAACAGCGAGACTTGGCCCGTGCGAAACTGAAGAGCAACTCCAAAAGCTGCATGCTGAGGGCTCGGAGGCGGAACCTTGGAGCAATTGGTGCAGGAGTACGAAGGCGAGAAGCCCGCCTTGCCTGGCATTGCTTACGTAGCTGTGCCGCGGAGCCACAACGCACTGCATAAGCACGCGGAGCACTTCTTGCACAAGTCCGACTTTCAAGTGAGTCGCATTTCGAGGCCGGGGAGACAGCTGAGTGCATCCTCTCCCCGACTAAATTCCGTCAAAGCCTGCGTGGCACAAATCGTCGAAAGTGGCAAGGCCCACCCACTCCTGATCGGGAAGTTTGATCAGGTCTGGACGACAGTGTAGGAGTCGGCCGCGTGCGTGACTTGGAAAGACTCAAGCCGGGAGTCCGAAACCATTGATCTTGCCCTTGACGATGGCAAATGGTTTCGCCGCCGCAAGCTGGCGCGGCAGCTGCGCGTGCAGTTGGGGTTGGAGAAGGAGGCTTTGGGGATCAGTATCTGCAAAGCAGCAAGGTGAGCGATGCATATTCTCAAGTGGGAGCAGTGGCGAAGCGCCGAGTTCGACTGGTGATGGACAGAACCCTGCATTCTCCATAGCACAGAATGGGGTTTCGGGTTTAGGGTTTACGGTTGAGGGTTCATCCAAGGTGTATTATCCAGAGTTTAAGGATTTGGGGACACCAAAAACATTTTTGGTGCAGCGTCACCAAGACCCGCCCCCCCGGCTCCCTTTGTGACTGGGGGTGGGTTGGCCTGTTGGTGGGTGGGTATGCCCTTGGGCAGGTTTGCCCGTCGGTCGGATCGCCCCTCCCTTCGCAGCTGTCAGCATTGCTGAAAGGTTTCCGACATCGAAGCCGCTCGAGGAAGCCGTGCCGTGGCAACATGCCATGACGGTTTCACAGCTAGAGACAGGTGCAGAGTACCAGCAACTGCGAGACCTCAACCTGCACACCCGTCCCGCCGGCTGCATGCTTGGCGTGCAGCCGGCGGTGCAGGTTTGGTGCGGATACGGTGGGGACAGCGTGCATTTTGCGCGCAGCTGGGAGGGCAAAAAGAAGCATACCTGAACGTTCGAATACGGGTTTGGGGCAGGATCTGTTCTGGCCCCTTTGCGTTCTTTATGTTCGCAAGCGCCCCCGCGTCTGTGCCCCTCGTGATATGTCGGCCGCCCGCCCTCCCATGCTGTGAGCACGGACTCAGGGTCTAGGGTTTAGGCATGAAGGTTTCGGGTCTTGGGTTTAGGGTTTCAGGCTTAAGGGTTTAGGGTTTGGGGTTATGGTTTAGGCTTTAGGACTAAGGGGCTTAGGGTTTATGGCTTACGGGTATAGGACACAAATCGAAACTACCCGAAGAAAAAGAGGCCAAATCCCTAAAACCTAAAATTTGAACCTTGCACCCTCGATGCTACAAGCCCTGACGCCCACAATTCCGATAATGCAGGGGGCGAAATATTTGCCAATACTATTTTGTGATCCCTTGTGAGTATAGTATACTGCACCCCAAACCCTATTCTACTTATCAAGATCTTGAAACCTAAACCCACAGTTCCGATAGGCCAGCTCTTTCGCGCCTACGACTTGGATGAGTCGGGCTTGCTGAGCCGGGAGCGCGGGTCGATTCAGCCGGGAGATGTGACAAACGGTTTAGGCAAGAGTTTCTTCTCGGCTTGTGGTTTTGACATAGGGTGGTATAATAAGGTTGTAGAGGGTTGTGTGCGGAATGATGTTTGGTGATGGTAGATCCTTTCTGTTTGCTGCCTGTCAGGCTTTATGCATCTTGGGTTGTGGTTCCATGTGTGCGTGTGTGTGTGTGTGTGTGTTTGGGGGGTTCTATTGTTCTTGAGTTTTTGTTCTTGAGTTACCGGGCACTTGGAAGGAGCAGTTCATAGCCATCGAGATGCGGATCCACTATGAGGAGGGGCAGGCAACGGGTTGCAGCCTGCAGTTATTGGAGGGACTTAAACCCGACCATTAACCCCAAAACCTTAAACCCCTGAACCCTAAACCTTGAAACCCTCAACCCACCAAACAGGTGACAAGCAACATCCTTATCCATTCTACGGCACACATAGGCACCCTAGGACCCCAGGAGTCGAGATGTTTGTTGTCTTTTAGAACAATTGGGTCTACAGTTATTGGGTTTCAGTGGGGTTATTCAAAGAGTTTTGGGTGCTTCAGGCGGGATTTTGTCCATCAGCCGTAGTTTAGTGCTGCGGGTTTGGAAATGAGGACAGGCGCACATTTTAAAGCTTGAAAGAAAAAACCCAAAACCTAAAGCACTCCAAACCGAAGAGGATGTCTACAGCCGAAATCTCGAGCCTCTGACTGGACAACAATCGACGTCGAGTTGTTTGAGCTTCCAACTTCCTTTCCCGAAAGCCTGGAACCTTCAAGCCTAACCCTACTTTAGGGTTCAGGGTTGGGGTGCCCTTGGCAGCGGGAAGTTGACTGTCGCTTTAGGGTTTAGACTCTCTTGGTCTATGAATTTGGAAGAGACGCTAATGCGCCAATCCCGGAATAAGCACGCCCGACAAACCTTCTCCAAGTAAGGTATATGCCTTAATTAACGGAATACGGTTAATTATCAGAATCGGGTTCCTTTCAAGGGTTCCTCTAAAGAGTTTTAGAAGGGTTTCCACTAGGCAAGGGTGTACAATCTCCTTTGACTTAAGCATCTTCCAGCCTTGACCTTGAACCCCTTACCCGAGTGTACCCTGGACCTTTACACACCCTTAACTCAAAGCCTTGAAAGCTATGCCCTAAGGCCTCGAATCCTCCATCTGCAGGTCTACCGGGGTGACTCGGGCAATGCCAAGATGACCCTGGCTGATCGCGACTCAAACGGCTCCCTTGACTTCGAAGAACCTTGCTCCGCAAGCCCCTGCGAAAGTGGTTTTGACTGGGGTTCCTACTGTCCGAAACCCCAACACCGAACACAACACCCTGAACCGTAAGACCCCAATCCCTAAACCCGGCACCCCTCCTACATACCCTATAGCACCATTCTGAAAGAACTGTTAAAGGAACTCCAAAGCCAAAGAAGTGAAGCCAAAAGCGCGATGAGGAGTTCCAGGAGCGAATGCTCACGGCCTATCAGGCGACTTGGGCTTCTCATTGCTAGTTCCTGTTGGTATTATTATTGCTGCTGCCATGTATTCTTGTGTTTTCATGTTTCACCAGGAGTGGGGGTCTATGGTTTAGGGTTTCTCTTTCGCCTTTTCTCCCCTATACGCACATGTAAGCACATGTAAGCACATGTATGCATACATATGCATATATATATATATATATATTCACATGTTTACATGTAGATCTCCTCCCGGTCTGTCTCTCTCTCTCTCTGTGTTTGGTTCGCGCAAAGCAGAAACTACATAGTCTTCGAGCACAGTATAGCCTAGCCTTAGGAAGCAATTATCAAATGACGCAGGAGTCTCCATGAACAGCAGCCTAACCCTTATCCCAAAAGCAAAGAGTCTTTTAAGAAGTTGAGCAGAGCCCCTATAGAATCCTTACCATCCTTATCGAACCCTGGAACCCTTCTGAAATCTTTCGAACCAGAAACACCCCACCTGTAGTCCAAAGAACCCGGAAGCCTGTAGCCTTTCAAGGAGCCCGCCTAGAACCCCCATAGGAGCTCTAGAACGAGTGCCCAGGAGATGGGTATGTCTCGCGTGGAAGTTTTAGAGCACATGGCGCAGCAGACGAACCAGGTGATGCGGGCTGAAGTGTCGTTTCAGGGTTTAGGGTTTAGGGTTTAGGGTTTAGGAAAACTGAGTGTCGTTTCAGGGTTGGGCTTCAGGGTCACACCTAGGGTTCAGCATGTAGAGTTTACGCTTGAGGGTTGGGGGTGCTCATCGCTTACGGGGTTGGTTGTTCTTCTTTGTTGCTCCCATTCCTGTTGCTGTTGCTGTAGTTGTGGCATTCGCGATTTTGCTTTCTGTTGCTGTTGCCGGTTTGACATTCTGTACCTTCTTCTTTGCGGTGGTTATTGTGATTGTCATCATCATTGATTGGTTATTATGATTATGTTTATGCCTATGATTCTGATTGTACTTATTGCGATGATTATGACCTGTTAATACTTAATGACGTTTGTGGTTTAGCCAGTGTTTAGAATCACGCTGGTTATTGAGCCTTTGGCTGGCCTCTGAAAGTTGGGCCACATTAACTGGCGTCGCTCGCCAACAGCCCCATGAACCAATCGCAGATCTGCAGTCCCTAAACCCTTAGACCCTTTAGCCTGACGCCCCAAACCCTGGACAGGAAACCTTTAGACTATAGACCCCGAAAGATCTCATGCAAGAACATGAGCAGTCGCTGGTTTATGATATCCGGAAATCCGACCACTCAAACATTGTTCAGGGTTTAGGCTTTAACTTTCGGCCGCAGAGCCTATAGCCTTTGAGCACTGCTAGGGCTGTTAGCTGCCTGATGTACCTTGTAAGGATGTAAGTACGGCTTCCTTTATTGGGTTAGGGTTTAGTTCTATACTTCTGAAGCTACAGCGGGTTGCTGATAAGACTGAAGGAACATCTCTGCCACGATACAGGGGTTCTGACTACGTTGAGAGAACGGCGTTTATTCACACATTTGGCATCTTGCTGTCCTGCAAGGAGCACTCCTTGGTTATGACAGGGCTTGTAATCAGGAGGTGAGAGATTTCCCTCAATATGAAACCCATAAGCACCTCCATAAGACCTCTGTAAGACCTTAATAACCCAGCCCAAACCTTAAACCTTAATCAACCCAAGTTGTGGGGTCGCTGGGTGCAGGCGCTGGATGAGCGAGCCAGGATGGGCCCGAGGTGACTGGGCACTCGAGCAGGATCCTTTTTGGACCCCCCTACACCCTGCAGCCTGCGCTAGAAGTTTTCATGGTTCTCAACAGTATTCTGCACCCCAAAACTCGTCCTATTCTAGTGGCATAGCTTTCTGCTTTCTGAGCAGTTACACACCGTATGTTGTACCCAGACACAAAACCTATTCTTTCGGCTTAAAGGCTTAGGCCTCAGGTGAAACGATCAGCTTTGCCAGGCTCCTGCCTTACATCCCCATCATATTGAGCTAGATGCTGCGGTAATACCCATATGCTGATTGAAAGCACTTTTTCGGATCTAATGATTAGAACCGAATAGTGAAAACACAGTAGCTTTATTACTAAGGAGCATCTTAAAGTCTTAAGGATACCGGATAGTAGGGTTAAGCCGAAACTCCTTGCTAAGCTAGTAATTGCAGCCTTCAGCCCAGAGGCCAGCATCTGAAAACTTTGAAGCTTTGACCTTAACCCTAAACCCTAAACCCTAAGCCCTAAACCCTAAACCCTAAACCCTAAGCCCTAAACCCTAAACCCTCAACCCGTAGGGTTCCCCTTCAAGGGAACTTCCCTAAAACCCCAATAGACCTAGTAGTAGAGTAGGTAACCTTTAACTTTTTTGGGGGCAATATAATCCCTATATCACCCCAATGTACTCCCCAAAGGTCAACCTTTCGTTCCCCAGGATACCCGACAAGTAGGTAGAGTTCTTCCTCAAACAAGGAACCCCAATTCAGTTCTTCCTCAAAAAGGGGTGGTTCCCCTTCAAGGGAACTTCCCTAAAACCCCAATAGAGTTCTTCCTCAAACAAGGTACCATGCCGGCATCCGCTTCTCGCTGCGTAGAATCTTTGCCCACGTTGATCTCGCCAACGATGGCCTCGTTCCCCCCGAGAACTGGGTCTCCCGGTTTCGTTTAGGGTTTAGGGTTTGGGGTCTCTGGTTTCGTTTAAGGTTTCCGATACTTTTCCTCAGGGTTCCTGGTTATAAGTATACTACCATACAGCCCCAAAGCTAACTATAAAAGCCGCGGTATCAGGGTTGAGAGGTTAGAGTTTCGGGACTGGGTTTGAGGCCCCAGACATTGCATTTAGCTGTTGATTTAGCCGACGAGGATAGGTCCTTAGCTGGTGGCTTATTTGACTTGAGGTGTCGGAATTGTCATTTGTTAAAGGTACAGCAGATTTAGTGGCAAAGGTTGGGAGCCGGCGTTTTCAATGTACAGGAACTGAGGAATGTTTGAGTCGAAGTGAGAACCGTTGTATCAGGGACTGGTCGTAACTCGGATTTCCCCCCTAAACCTAACTCTGAACATGTGTTGGGTTCTGATGGTTTGGCATTGTTCTGCAAGTATGTGGGACGTAAGGTAACACAGGTGCCTGAATAATTCCGTCGAAGTGGTGCCCTGATAGTCAATATCTAACCTGTACAAAACACAACAAACTCTATCAACGTCACTCCGGCACCTTTTCTCATTGTCATAAGTACAACTGATAGAAGAGGGTGTACTTGGGAAGAAGGGGTCTTTGACTTGTGCACCTCCACATGTATGTATGTGTATATCGCCTTATGGTACCCTTATGGTATCCTGGATTTCGCCTCATGGAGCCCTTGAGCCCTAAACCCAAAACCCAGCAAGCTCGAGGTCTCGGCCCAGAAGACGGTGGCAACTCAGGTGGGCGATGATCTGCAAGCCGGTTGGATCGACGAAGCGTCCTTCCAAACCGCGGACCCTCTTCATTTTTTGGTTTTGTATTTTTCGTGTTCGCAAGAACTTTTTGCAAATTCTATGCGGTTTGGGTTTGGTGTCTGGGGTTTGGGGCCGAGTTCATGGGGTTGGCGATTTCTTGTACCTTGCTAGTTGAGCTTCTCGACTTAGTCTGTTGAGGTGGTGCAAAAGTCCTGGCGGCTAAGGACACCAACGGCGACGGAGTCCTGGATATCAATGAGTTCCTAGAGGCCGGCTTCGCCCCTGATGCCACAAGCCTCAGCCCAAAATCGAAAACCCTAAGCCCTAAACCGCTGTAGGTCCCTGGTAGATCGTGAAAGATCCATTATGGAATCCTTAGAATCACCCTAAACCCTAAAACTTAAACCCTAAACCAACCGGGCAGGGGGAAAAGAGGGTTCAAACATGAAACCCTAAACCCCAAACTTTAGACCCTAAACCCTAAACCCTGAACCCGAAGGAGAACCCTAAAGTACTCCCGGAGGCCAGCTTCCTACGGTTCGAGGCTGAGACGCGGCCGGTAGAGTCTATCCTGCAGACGGTGCAGAGGATCGAGGAGGTGCCTTTGGCCTTTCTTCTTCTGGGGGTTTGGGATTTAGGTGCCTTCGGCCTTTCTTTTGGGTTTAAGGGTTTGGGTACCTTTGGAATTTTGTTTTGGGGGTTTGGGGTTCAGGGGCCTAGGTATCTGTTCAGGTTGGTTTGAAGATCTTCTGTAGTTTGCAGGCTTTCTTCAAAAGGAGCAGAACTCATGATTTCAACAAGGCCGCCCTAAACCCTGAGACCTTCCTAGCCAGGTTCTCGCGGAGAAGAGGGAGGTAGGCTGCAAGGAGACGCCGCCGGTGACCATCTACGTGCAGGCCGCCGAGAAGGCCCCGTTCCAGCCGCCCCCGGGCTATTGTTTGGAAAACTTGGTGAAACCTTCAACAGATCCTATAAAACCCCATACAACCCGTGCAAAATCCTTTCAATTTTCTGCGGCCCACATCAAATCTTCAAACCCTACATCCTAAACAATAAACCCAAAGCCTTAACGCCCTAAACCCTCAAACCCTAAGCCCCGAAGCCCCTAAACCCGCAAACCCTAAACCCTAACCCCCAAACCCATTAAATTATAAAACCACCCAAAACAAAAAACCTAAACCTTAAACCCTAAACCCTATAAAGCTTTAAAGAGATCTAGCCCAGGCCTTCGGCGTCCTGGCAGAGCGAGCCCACCGAACCCGACGAGCCCAACGAGGTCTTTGCGGTTTACGGTTGGAAGGGGGGTTTAGGGTTTAGGGTTTATAGGGTTTAGGGTTCAGAGGGTTTAGGGTTCAGTGTTGAGGGTTTATAGGGTTTAGGGTTCAGTGTTGAGGGTTTATAGGGTTTAGGGTTCAGTGTTGAGGGTTTATAGGGTTTAGGGTTCAATGTTGAGGGTTTATAGGGTTTAGGGTTTAGGGTTCCTTGATTGAGGGGTTCCTGCTAAAGAGTTCCCTTAGGGATTCTTTGCGGGATTTCGTTGAGGATTACCTTTAGGATTCCTTTGTGGGTTCACATGAAAGTTCTCTTAAGGGTTCTATTAAGGCTTACGAAACGGGGCTCAGGAGTCTAGGGTTTAAGGTTTCAGCGGATGCGCGATTTTGGGCTTTATGTTAAAGGGTTCCCTTCAAAGTCTTTTTTGGGATTCATTGAGGGCTTAGTAGTTTAGGGTTTGGGGTTTGGGGGTTAGGGTTTAGGGCTTAGGAGTTTAGGGTTTAGGGTTTAGGGTTTAGGGCTCAGCAGTTTAGGGTTTGGGGTTTTATTCAGGCTTTCGGATGGTTTCGAATCCCAGCCAGGCCTGGAAAGACTGTGGTGAGGTGGCCTTGCCTCTGAACCTCACCGCCGCCGAAGATCCTTCGTCTTCGAGTTCTGGTTGAGGGCTTTGAAAGAGTGTCCCCTTTATGACAGATCATAAAAAGCCCGATGGTTTTGAACCAAGGGAGTCTTTGCCAACAGGATTTGTCAGAATTTTGGAAAGGTTGCCGAGTGTAATTGATGATTAAATTGTTGTATAGGGTGTTGCGGAAGTTCAGTTCGGTCATCATGCGTGGGGTCTATATCCAACAATCATTAGTATCCTTCCCTTTTTGTGTATATTCCCGAAGATATCTTCAACCGGAAGCCCCAAACGCCAAATACGCTAGAGCCCTTCTGGAACCCGAGAAGGAACCCTAAACCTCAGCCCTAAACCCTAAACCCCAAATCTTTTAAAAACATGGAGCCCAGAGCTCAGGATGTGATGGCGCTCTTGCGTCTTCATCTCCGGCTCGCGCACGACACCTGGATTTCCGTGTTCTACCTCGGCCCTACGAAGCTTAGCGCGCGCCAAAGGCCGTAAGAATAGCCTTAGTAGCTGAGTGGATACACTTTACACTTTTTTGGGATAATATTACCCACTATTAAGCTAAAAGTGTACACTTTCTGGGGCTTATGAACTCAGCAACTAAGGAAGGAAGGCGGCCGCACCGCAACTCTGCTAAAGGAGCGGCCGGGAGGTGAGAGCAACACCACCGAGATGCTTAACTACTTCTACAAGCCGAATCCGGGCTCTTCTTGAGGAGAATTTTCACTAGGTGTCGATCTGGGATAGCTTATGAGTTCCCTTATTGTTCAACACAGAGACCTGATCAGAAATAGTTTTGGGGACTGCTGAAATCGACACCCAGGTTCAGTTTTCAGCATCGTAGGTCTTGGAGCTTTGAAGTGCTTGGACGTGGCTTTTAATTGGTGGTACAGTATGGGAGTTTCCAAAAATAGGGGATCCTAATATGGTACCCTAAATAGTAGGATCGTTATTATAAGGACCACAAAATAAGGTGCCCCTAATTTTCGGAAACTCCCGTATACCACTAGGAAGGAAGGATTAAGGCTTGTGCTCTAAAGAGACCCCTCCAAGAATCCCAGGAATGCCGAGCTTAAGCTCTATGTCAAGAACATGCGCAAGCGACCGAGCACCTTTGACCTCGACTGCAGAGTTTGGGGTTAGGGGCTTAGGGTGTAGGGTGTAGGGTGTAGTGTTTAGTGTTTTGAGAGTTCAGGGTTCAGGGTTTATGGTTTTCAGAGTTCAAGGCTAAGGGTTTGGGGTCCCGGTTGCGCTTTCCTCGTTTTCGTCTTTCACTGAACCTTGAGGGCTGGAAGGGGCCGGTATCGGTCCCCCTTCTTGGGGCGCTCCAGACTAAGAACCTCCGGGGTCACTGACTTTCCCAGAGGGTCTAAGTGTTGAAAGTACAGACTGTTGGGACCAACGTAACTACTATGCCGGTACGGAGACCGGAAGCTTTGGGTACAGTAGGTTCTCTAAATCATATTGTAAAGCGCTCAGTAGTACACATCCTTTGAACTCGGAGGTTCAAAGAGACGTAGGTAGATACAGCTGTATTTGAAGTTTAGGGTTTGGGTTTAAGGTTTAGAGTGAGGGGTAGCCTATCTGCTTATCTGAAACCCAGGTAACGATATCCAGAGCTGACGATGTCGAATGGGCTTGCTACTCTGTCGCGGCAGTTTCGGAAATCAAGGGACTCCAACAAACACCCGAAGCAGTGGGATGCTTGACGTAATGGTCCGGACCTCTGTGTAAACTCGACCCGCCAGGACCCGGCAACGCATAAAGCCCAAGCCGCCCGAACCCGCAGCACCCAAAGATCCGAAATACAAGCTCTACGCGCCTCACCACCCTCCCCCAAGGCAAGACCACGAAGACCATCAAAGCCACAATGTCCTTAAGAACCCTGAATCCTAACCCCTAAACTCCCAAGCCCCTCCGCAACCCTAAACCCAAGCCCTAAAACTCTGAAGCCTCAAATCCCAAACGCTTGCCTCTCAGCCCGAAGCCCGACATCCCACGCCCTAAAATGCATAAACCCGAAGCAAAAAAGGCCCTAAAGGCCAGTATCCCAGGTCTGCTGCTAAAGCAGCCCCGTGCCTTTCCAGAGGAAAGGGATGGACTCTTCGCCCAGCGCACTGGTGCCACCTGGGCGTCTTATCTGAAATAGCAATTGGGTGCAGGGATTAGGTCTAGGGTATATTACTTGCAACAGGGGCTGTAAAGGGGTTTAGGGTTTCATATGGACTTAGAGCAAGGTGGGAGTCGGGTCTTCGGGCCTTTCTAGAGGTCCCATCTTCAAGTATCGACAAATCGCTTAAGGTACCTTCTCTAGGCTGTCAGTATTAACGCCGGAGGGTACGGGGCCCTTCTGTTCTCCGAAAAAGGAAGAGCCTGGTGTATTCGGTGCACGATCTCCACATCGTACTCCAGGCTTCAATCGCAATGTTGATGGAATTAGTGTTGTGAGTTAGACTGTTAATTACTAAAGTTAGGCATAATGATGATAACGCTAGTAATAGTTGACTTTGCGGTTGGTTGGTGGAGGGTGCAGGCTTCAGCCTTTACACTAGCTGCATTTAAAGTTCTTATAGTTGGGTATCCTTCTGAAATTTGGAACCTCCGAAGTCTGAGTAGTTTGTTTGTGTTGCAACCACTTGGCAAAAAAGGCACCCTAAAACGTAAGATGCGGACGCTCTAACTGAACCCCCTAAACCCTAAAGCCCACTGGAACCCGTAGACAGCCCAATGTATGAAGTACCCATTCTAAGTTCTACTCATTGTATTTACAATTTTTTCACGACCGTATTCTCGCCTCCAGAAAGGCACTGGACTGGGAGACGCAGCTGCTGGGCGTGGGGGAGGCGGTGCCCGCACGGCCCCTTCACTTGGCGTTCCAGCAGGTTTTCGTAGAATGTGCTATTGCTATTTCTTTTAAGCTGTTTTGTGGGGTCATGAGGGATGTCAGTAGGGTATGCGGGTATGCTAAACCCTAAGACCAGCAAGCCCCAACCCCGGCTTAGATACTCAGGGATATCTGTAGTTATGATGGTAAGCAACAAAGAACAACGTAATAATTGCAAGGGATTGAAGAATTAGTATGAAATTCTCTTCCGAGTTGGTATATCTACGCTGCAATTTTCATGCGAAAATACTTTTCTGATCATTGGGGCCCCTGTAGTACATAGTATTCCCACCCCAAAAAAGCTCCCTATTCTGAGTATTGGGCCCCGATAGTTCCCTAAACCCTAAACCCTGAACCGTGCGTCTGGTTGCAGTTCAGGGATTTCGGTTCTAACCCAATATTAAAAGTAAAACTTTCCGTCGAAGAGTTCCCAATTCAGGCCGCTAGTCATGCAAGTCGGCGACACCTTGATCCTGGAGGTCCCACAGACCGACCAGAGCGGGGAGTACAGGCCGGGGGCTTAGGGGCTTAGGTTTAAGGTTTAGGGTTTAGGGTTTAGGGCTTAGGGTTTGGGGTTTAGGGCTTAGGGTTTAGGGTTTAGGGCTTAGGGTTTGGGGTTTAGGGTTTGGGGCTTAGGGTAGCTTTTTGTTCCAGTTGGGAAACCCTGGGACAACGATAACACAAGTGTAATATAGGGGGGGCCTTAATTTAGAATAGGGTTTTGGGCCCTTTATACTATAATTATAGTATGGAACCCCCCAAAATAGCATAGGTAATTATTAAGGCCCCTATAGTAGAGAACCCGGTACTTATGGGTGGTGAGTTGTCTGAAGCAGCTCAGAGAGTTTCCGTGCGGTTCCCCTGGCCTGGTAGACTACGTTCAAGCTAGATATATCGTAGGATCGCAACACAATGGAGACATTTGAAGATGATAGTATACGCAGTAGTGGCAGGAGGAGGAGGGGAAGTAGTCGGAGTAGGCCGGGCAGCTGGGAGTGTCACCAGGTACATGGTGAATGTCTACATGGACAAGACCGATGTGCTGAGCAAACCCGTGAACGAGGTTGGACTTCTGCAACCCCGCAAGCTCCAAAACCTAAAGCCCCAAGACCTAGACCCCACACCTCGAACCAAAAGGCCCTAGCCAGAAAGTTTAAATCTGAGTCCTGAAGACCAGGTCATTGAGGTCAAGGCGCCGAAGAAAGGGAAGAAAGGGGGACCCGAACCGGATCCGCTGCTGCAGCTCACCTTCGTGGCGCTGCAGGTCGTTCTCCTTAGAGTTTAAAACCCCTAAGCCCCAAAGCCTAAACCTGAACAGTAACCTGCAGTGTTTAAGTTCCCTCTATTGGGTGATTTGGCTTTCCAGGAAGTTACCGAATCTGGGTGCAGAGTTAAACTAAGGCCTAAGCGTCTAATTTTTTGGGGAAGGGTGCCTACTGACATGGAGGAATCTGTTGTGGGTGTTGTTTGTGGCAGTTAGAAGGAGTTTGGAAGCTGAACGCGCGCTTTTAAACCAATGTTTTATGGGTGCCGGGGTCAATAAACCACAGGGTTTCTGGACTATAGCTAGATGCGTAGTTCTTTAGATTAGTGTCCTTTTTAGGGTCCTATTTGTAAGGGTGCCGTACAACTTTGGGGACCTAAAGGGAGGCCTTAAATTTAGAGAACCACCCATATTGAGGAAACTTCGGGATGCTATTGCTTACTTAGCCCGACCTGTTACAGGGCTGTCTGCATGCTGTGACCCTGGCCCCTGACGTGCGGATGCCAAACCTTTATGTCTAACCCCTTAGACCCTAAAGTTAGGGACTCAAAAACCACATAAGCATAAGCATTTTATAGGGATATCGCTACCTTATTGGGGTTCTTTATAAGGGGGTTTATATGGCATATCCCTATCCGAATTTTTGCTTATGTGCCTTTTGGGGGCCCTATAAAGCCCTAAACTCCTACACCCGAAGCCTTTCACCGAAATCCCAAATCCCTTTCTCCTACAGCGAATCCCAAAAAGTTGGATCATGGGTTCAGGAGGATTAGTGCTAGGATCCCCTATGCTTTACCTTAAGGGCATGAGGATAGTGACGTTCCAACTTTCTGGCTTTAACCCTAAGGGTTCCTTTACAGGTCCCTTTAATGGCTCCTCTAAGGGCTTCTTTAAGGGTTCCTTTAAGGGTTTGGGGTTTAGGGCAGTTTAGGGGTTCCTTTAAGGTTTTAGGCTTTACATTCTACTCTAAACCCCAAGAAGCCCGAGCGCCAAACCGCAAATCTTGTTACACGAGGCCCTAGTCCTGATTCCGCGGACCAAAATCAACGGCCCTAAGGCCCTAAGCCATACCCCCGAAACCACAAAACCCAAGACCCAGAATGAAATCCTCGATGAGGAGCCGTTAAACAACTCTTGCTACAGGAACTCTTATGAAACCCTTATACCACTACTCATCAATAGCTCTTCAAGTAGAAGCCGGAACTTTGAAAGATCATCCTCATCCCCGTAAGGTACAGTATAGGCAATCCCAGCACGAATCATGATTTATGTCTTATCGCGCTGGAGGAAGGCAAGTGTGTTTTCTTCGCTGACGTGAGCTGGGAAGATCAGGACATGCTGCGGGTTGTCCAAAGGGTTCCCGTAAGGGTTCCCATAGGGATCAGGTTTTCGGGGTTTGAGGGGTTTAATGTAGGAACCTGATTAAGAAACCCTGGGCCTATAACCCCAAAATAGTAGGATTCATATAAGGAACCCTAATAGAGGCCCAAGGTTTCTTAATCAGGTTCCTACATTAGGGTTTGGGGCTCAGGCTTGTAGGATGACTAGTCTCGGGGGTTTGCGAAGTTTGGTTGACGGTTGTAAACCCCTAAACTCTAAACCCCTAAACCCTAAACCCTAAACCCTAACCCCAAGTCGGGGTTCACAGGGGGGATTTTGAAGGCTTTAGGGTTTCAGGGCTGTTTTGGTTTGGGTTTAGTACCTAGATGCTTTTAAGATTTCGTTTTCGGTTCACGCTTGCATCAGTGTTCACGGTTTTACGGCTCGATTTCGGGTTTGGGGTTTAGGGGTTATCGATCGAAGAGTTCATGGCCTTTGGTGCGCTTTGATTGGGCAGAGGTTCTTTTCATGGGATACGGAAGCTTGGTTTGGTAATTGTAGGGAATCAACCAAGGAATCTATAAATTCGATGGGCTATCGTTCCCAAAACGCAGAAACAGTGTATTCTGCAAGGTCATTCCGTGGTTGCCTACCAAGAGCCAAACCCTAAACCGCCAGAGCGCTACACCCTGGAACAACCCCACCAGTAAAGATATGGTTGTGCTCAGATTTACGCCCCTGATACCCCGACTAAAGATAAGAACGCAACGTCAACAGCGACAGCAACAACAATATACATTAATAACATAAACCTATAATCATGTATCTACAACAATGCTAATATCAACAACACGCCAGCTGGCAATAGTTTAGTCATCATATCATAACAATAACAATGCCATTAACAGTAATGATAACAAAAGCACCACCATAAGGACAACCATAACACTAGTCTATCGTATTAATACCAGCAATACTCTCATACGCGAAATATTGGAGAACCCCGTACCTGTCCAGGACCTGCATCATAAGCCCCAAAACCCTAAGCCTAAACCCTAGGTTTTAGGGTTTAGGGGTTTAGAGCTTTAGGCTCTAAACCCCAAACCCAACAATCGACCGACGGGTCGAACTCTTAACTTCCACGAGGAAGAAAAGCTGTGCCTGACCCACAAGCTCCTGGCCCCAGTGGCCAAGAATACGGTGGCCAGGACCGACCTGGCTGACGACTTAGGGTGCAGGGGTGTACTTCTGAAGCTGTGCTTAATGTAAATCCCAAGCTCAATGTGGGAGTTTCCGAAAATTAGGGGACCCCACTTTGGGGTCCTTATAATAAGGATCCTACCATTTAGGGTACTATATTAGGGTCCCCTATTTTCGGAAACTTCCATGTCTATAAAGAGCTTCAAGAACTGAACCTTCAAGAGCTGCAGCTATCATGCTTTGTGCTTGTGGAAAATGGGCGGCTCCGGAGAGTCTGTAGAGTCTTAGAGGCTGTTTCTGCACTTCTGATAATATAGGGGCTTATATAAATAATTACTTATCCTATTGTGAGGGGTTCCTTATTACTATCATTATGATTATTATTGTAGTTTAATGGGCCCCAAAACTCTATTCTACTTATCAAGGCCCCTATATTCGTTTCCTGCAGTTTACGGGCACTTATCGTGTTGTCTGCGGCTTCCAGGTCTATGGCTTTAAATCTGTAGGACAGCGTTTAAGAGGGGTTGGGTGGACAAGGGCTTTGCGGGTTGACACTAGGCGGCAGCATGCCAACGTCCTGCGGAAACCACCAAACAGCCAAAGCTTTCCGGGCAGATGGGGTCTGGTCTTCCCTTTGCTTACCTTTGGTTAGTAGGGAATGGAGGAATGGGGTACAATCATAACTACTATTACTACCAGTCTTCCATGCCCTAGTAACCAAAGGTAGGTTTGCTGCGCATGTCTGTCTCATCTTGTTACTATTGTCATGTCCATGGTTTCGGTTACAGTTCATATTAGCACTGTGCTTTGATACCATCCATACCACGATTCTGTTATCGTTGTTGCTATATTTCATAGTTGCCTTTTATGTTCAGCTTCGTTATTCTTAGTACTTCGCGAAGTGCCGTGATAGCCGTTTCTATTGCTTTCTATAATGCTTCCTGTTGATCTGTACATGGGGTTTCTTACTTGTTGTATTGGCTCTCCTGTTTATCAGGACTCTGGTGCCTAAAATCCCACAGCTCCTATCCTTGGTATTGCTTTGGTTTTGGAGCTTTGGGGTTTTAGGGCGGATTTTCGGGCTTAGGGTTTAGGGAGCCGCATTGGTATCATCATCGTCATCTTGACCATTGAGCATCTATTGCTGTTCTATCGGTTACTTCATTCACTTCGTTGACTGACACCAACCTTAAACCCCCAAAACCTGTCGGAACCTAAGTGAACCCCTCTGCACCCCCTCTCCTCCCCACAAAACCCCAGATCCTGCGCTCTGAAGGTCCTTACACATCTATAGCTGGATCTATGTCCATATCTATACCTATACTGTATATCTATGTCCAGGTCCATATCTGTATTATATTTATATCTATATCTAGTATCTGTATCTATATGCATATCTGTATCTGTATCCATATCTATATCTGTACCTATATAAAAGCATCTATATCTATATCTATCTCTATATCTATGTCCATATCTTTATCTATCTTTATCTGTATCTATATGCATACACACACGCGCACACACACACACACAGACACACACCCACACGCACACGCACACGCACACGCACACGCACACGCACACGCAAACGCACACGCACACGCACAAGCACACGCACACGCACACACACACACACACAAAGAAAGACATGCAAACAAACACACACACAGACACACACACGCACACACACACAGACACACAGACACTGTGCAGATCTCGATCAGCCCAGATGATCCCCAGAAGGCACCCTTTTAAACATTCATGGACTTCTTAAAGGAATCCTTCAGGGAACCTTTCAAGGATCCCTTAACGGAGCTGCAATCCCTAAACCCCTATACCCTAAGCCCTAAATCGGAAAAAACGCTAAACTGAAAACCCTGAACTCTAAACCCTAAACCCAAAACTCCACAACCCTGAACTCAAAAAGCCCCAAACCCTGATATCCTCAGCCTGGGGGTTGTAAAAGAGGCGCTTAAAAAGAAAGGACCCTACGCCCAAACAGCCCACCCTAAACCCTAAACCCTAAACCCTAAACCACAGGATCGGGCCTATAGAGGCCGAGATACAGAAAGCTGTCGGCGGCAAAGGGGACAAGGGTGCCTTGGGGGAGTCTCAAGCACCGCTTTAGTTTTAAGTTTTATGTATATGTTTGTAAAACATGCACATCTATGTATACAGACATACATATACAGATTACATGTACATACCTATTCAATTAACAAAATAAATATATACACATAGCGCAGGCACATACAAGTATTTTGTTTTACTACTTTGTTGCTGTGTGTTTGTGTTTCTGTGTTGTGTGTTCTTTCAGATTGGAACTTACGGCATCTATGAAATCATATAGTTGATTATTTCTGTTTTGTGAAATTCTGTTGCCCTTTGCGAAAATTACTTCCAGGCTTCCAGGGTAATATAGAGGCCTTAGCCTAAATATTGGCAAATCTTGTTCCTCAAGGGTGCTTGTTGTACTAGTCACCGTTCTTATGATGTATACCTCGAAGCCTATCTAATTATTTCGGTCCTTGTATTACGGAGCCAGGGCTCAGTTTAGAAGCCCACAGTGTGCAGGCACAATATTTGCTGCGAAGACAAGACTTCTCAAGATCGTTGCACTGGCTCTGTGCTAGATCCATGGGCAGAACTTTCAAAAACGGTGAGGGCTTAGTGTTTGGTGTACTCTTTGAACGTGTGAACCTTTCTACGGCTCGGGTTTTTGAAGAAGGGGGCACGACTCCTACCTACCCCCTGCATCCCTTAGTTCAGAACCCTGAGCCCTGATACCCTTAGGGTTTCCGGTTCAGGGTTTGGGGGTTTGGCTTTGGGGTTTAGGGTTTGGGGTTTAGGGTGAGCCTTACAACATAGAAACTCCGCCCATAGTAACTCAGCGACAACCCTTCTCAAGATCTTCTACCCTGAGCCCGAAAAACTTCCGCGTCGTCTTTGGTCTGAAGGTGAACCCTAAAAGCCTAAACCCTAAAGCCTAACCCTACTCTAAACCCTTCGTCTTTGTTCATCAGGTGCGCTCCAGTGGTGGACTGGTGACAAGTGGGCAGGCAAGAAGAAGAAACTTAAGAAGTGACCGAATTGATAGCTGCTATCGCTATGAAGCGCATCATTCTGATCTTCATGCTATGATAAGGTTGTTCGTATTTTCAGTACGTTGTGCTTTTGATCATGGAAGTATGGCTGGATGCAAACGTTTTTGGTGTCATTGCTGCGGTAGATTGATTATCCTCAGGTTTAGCACAATACCCTAGCATGTGTGAACACACAGTCGTAGTGACAGAATTAGTACAATGGCCATCGTCGTCTCTCCAAGAGAGTCCATCTGGCCGCATTGATGCACGGATCCACAGGATCATGTGGGGATTGATCTGCAAGTGAACCGTAAGCCCAACATGCAAAACCCTAAACCCCACACCCTAAACCCTCAAACTTGTAGCGGAAATCGGAAAGTATGATTTGTGTTTTGACATGCTGTAGGAATCTCATTAAGAAACCCTGGTCCCATAACCCCAAAATTATTAGGATCCATATAAGGAACCCAAATAAAGGCCCCCAGGTTTCTTGATCAGGTTCCGATAATAGCTTAAATCATAACATGAAGCCCTATATAATTTAAGCCATGTTCCTTCACTAAGGGGTATTGGACTCCCTGGGTACAGGGCTTTGTGACCTTTGATGAGTATAGGGATCCATTCCCCCATTCCCTACTAAGCACAGGGAGGTGATTACAACACTTAAGGTTTAGGGTTTTATCGCTTAGGCGTTTAGGGTTTAGTGTGATTATGAGCTCCTTGAAACCGCAGCAAACCCAGAGTGATCTGACCTTAAACTCTAGACTAAACTAAACACCCCACGAAAGAAGATGCTTCTATAAGACCCTTTAACTTCAAACCCTAAACCCTAAACCCCTACACCCTAAACGGGTTGAACCCAAAGCTTCTGAAAGTACTGAATTCCAAACCCTATCCCCCCTGCAATTTCTTGTGGAGCCTGTACGCCCGAAGCCTCAAACCCAAAAGCCCTAAGCCCCACAGCCAACTAGAGTAAACATTTTCTTTTTTCGGGTGTTCTACTCACCTAAACTTGCAACCCTGAACCCTTCAACCTAAACCCTCTAAACCCGAAATCCTGAGGCAGAAACCCTAAGCCTCTACCGATCCCTCATCGAACGCTTCAAGGAACCCTTTGAAGAACAGAAACCTCAACCCTAAGCCCCCAATTAGAGCAATCCCCACGTTTCACCGCCGAGTCGGAAGGAACGCCAAAGCACCGCTCCTGTCCCCAGGATTTCGAGCCTAAAAAGACACGGTGATTTGGGGTTTATATAGGATTTGGGGTTTCGGGTTTAGGGCTTAGGGTCTGGGGTTTCATGTTTAGGGTTTGGGGTTTAGGGTTTAGGATTTCGGAACGACAGGGTTCCTTTATATAAGGTTTTATCAAGGGCCTATTACGGATCTATAGAGGCTTGGGGGTGTCCTTGTGTTGGGGTTCGTTCCTTTTTCTCAGGGATTTGAGTTTTGGGTTTTGTGATTTAGGAATGAGGGCTCTATCAGGAGTCAATGTTTATGCGTTAGGGTTTAGGAATTGGGGCTTCGGGGTACCCAAGGACTCCGAGAGGAATATTCCGTAAAATACAGGTTTGTGTTTATTGTGGTTTGAGGGATATGCCTTAATTCAAGGATGTGTGAGTCTGTCTCTGGGACCGTCTGTCAAGCCAAGCCTGCTCCAGTGACACATGTTTCTCAGCATCGGCCCAAAGCCTAACAGCATGCAACGCTACATCCTTAAACCCTAAACCCTAAACCCTGAACCCTAAACCCTAAACCCTAAACCACATACTCCTAAGCCACAATCCATGAAACTCTAAACACAGAAACTTTCAACCTGGAGCCCTCCCCTCCACCTCCCCAGGCAGGGTATGATATAACTTCTTAGCCGTCAACCACACAACCCTAAACCTATAACAAACGTAGCATCATTAGTATCATTAGTCTTGAACCCCGAAGACCTTCAACCCGAAGTCTTGCAAACTTAAACCAGCCGTTACTTTTTTCCCGAGCTGCCAAACCCTAAACTCTACAAGCCTAAAGCACCCGAAGCCGTATAGGCCCAAAAGGCCCAGGCCACATTGAAAGCAAGCGCTAGATGCTAAACCCGATAGATCCCTTGTAGATCCCCCAGAGCTTTGCCAAGGCGGCCGTCGTGGCCCCGGCTGCAGCCTTGCCAACGACGACAACCACCACCACAGTCGAAACCTCAGCCGGTTTCGGATTCAGACCTTGAGGTTCAGGTGTAAACCTAAGAAACCCTAAACCCCTATCCCCTAAACCCTAGCTTTCAGGGTGTAGTTTTCTGTTCAGGCATCGCGCTTCAAAGGCCTAAGGTGTGAAGCCGGAAACTCGTCAATGTCCTGGCCAGTGCAGCTCGAATGCAAGGCCTGAGATTTACACCTCAAATTATAGAGAGCCAAGTACGAGTTGTTTAGGGTTTAGGGTTTAGGTCAGTTCAGGTTCAGGGCCCACACGCTTCACCGCGAATCTTCAAACCCCGACCCAAAGGCCAGAATCCAGAACCCCTGCCTTTGCGAACACATCCCTCAGTCGCGGAGCCCAAGACCAACGCCCCTTTGGGGCCCAAGCCCAGAATCCTGCAACACTACAGCAAAGGCCTTGTCAAATCCCAGTCTATCAGGAACACCCTAAACATCAAGTCGCTAAACACAGACATCCCCAAGCCCAACCACATAAGCCCAAAACCAGAAGAACATCCCAAGACTCTAAAGGCCTAAGCCGACGGACCCCTAAACCCTAAACCCCTATAAACCCTAAGCCCTAACCCCTAAACCCTAAACCCCTAAACCCGAAACACCCTCAACCCTAAAGACCCTAAACCCTAAACCCCCCAAGGACGATCCGGAGGAGTCTGCCCTTGCACCGGAGGCCTCTGAAAGGGTCTTGGCTTTCGGGTGTAGGGGTTTAGGGGTTAAGGGGTTAAGGGTTGAGGGGTTTAGGGTTTTAGGGTTTAGGGTTTAGGGTTTAGGGTTTTAGGGTTTAGGGTTTGGGATTTGGGTCTGGGCTTTCAGACCCACTTCATGTGTAAACAACGGTTTCAGGATTTAGTTCTGTTTGAAAGCTGGTCTACAACACGGTGAAGGGGTTTGGGCTACAAGGACCTGGACCGATGCCTACTTCTGGAACCCCTCTGAGAACAACCCGAAATCCGAAACATGACCCCCTCGCCCACACAAGCCCTAAACCCTAAACCCTAAACGGTGGACCCTAAACCCCTCAGGCCTAAACCCCAAAGCGCAAATCCTAGAACCTCGACCCGAAACACCAAAGAAAACAAGCCAAAATCCGAAAGCCCCAAACCCCAAACCTTAAACCCTCAAACCCTACTCTAAACCCTAAACCCTACCTTAAACCCTAAACCCTAAACTGCCGAGAGCGATTTGCATGGGCGCTCGCTCGAGGCTCCGACCGAGGCCCCCGGCCCGATCTTCCCGTCAGAACGGTGAGGGAGGGTAAAGCCTCCCGGTACACGAGGACTGTAGTGACGCCGCCCCACGAATGACTTCTTTGCCGTTAGGCAAGAAAGAAGAACTCCAAACCCACGACCGTCGGGGTCATCTGTGCTTTTTTGGGCGGTCTGGGGGGGTACCCCCAAGGGGTCCGGCCGGTCTTCGCACTTCGAGCAGCCCTGACAGGGGGCGCGAGGGCCAGGTTGTTTGTTGGAAACCCTTGATTTTCGTCGAGCGGCCGGCACAGGCCGCGAGGACCCACAACCCGACACCCATCCATATCAGCAGTGCTTGGTTGTGCAATGTGGTTGTTTATGTGTCGAACGGCGAAAGGAAGCAGAGAGCAAGAAAGCCCCCCTTGAGGG
>BGNK01002111.1:36374-46822 GCA_003297005.1 Symbiodinium sp. clade A Y106 | reverse complement strand
GGGACTACATGCTGACGCAAGCGCGCGATAAGTGGGTGCGCCCCCATTTCTAAAGAAGCGCACCCACCGCGCGCACACTGTCTACACACCCTAAACCCTAAACCCTAAACCCTAAACCCGACCAGGGTTCGTCAGGGATCTTCAGTAAGCATGCTCTGCCTTGCAAGGCTGAAAAAAGGGGCGCTTGGACACCAAAAACCTACCCTAAACCCTAAACCCTATAAATCTTAAACCCTCGACCCTACCCCAAAGCCTAAACCCTAAACCCTGCCTTAAGCCCGAAACCCCCAAACCCGAAATCACTTGTAAGTCTTAGCAAGCCACCCGGAAGCCGTTGATTCAGTCGTCTTCGAGTCTCTGAAGTCCCTGGAGCCCCGTGGTTTCAGTTCTTTTTCGATAAGGAAGGCGGGTTTCTTGGTTTGAGGGCTTGCGGCTTCAGGATTTCAGGGTTTCAGGGTTTTAGGCTTTAGGGTTTCATGGTTTTAGGGTTTGGTTATGGGTGGTTCTTTGCTCCACTTGCCACTCCTGGGCGGGCCCGGTGCAGTGAACAAGCTTCTTGTTGTGCATCGACTACTAAAGGATCGAGATCCTTTTCAGCTGCACATGCAATCTTCTCCGAAAGCTGGTGGTTGCCAGAGAGTTGCACGAAGTCGACGAATGATTCACTTTCACAGGGCCCCGTGTGCCCTGTTTGTCGACGAATCGTGCGTGCAGAAGCAGCCAAGCTTGAACTGCTCCAATATCGTGCTCCGAAGTCATGACTGCTCTGGCGATCGTCCTGCCCGAAACCCCAAACAAACCCTTAAATCCTTATTCAGGGTTAGGGTATGGCGCTTATGGTCTCTGGTTTAGCTTTACAGCTACGGCCTAACCTTTGAGCTCATAAAGTCCGGACACCCTCAGCCGCAACACCACAAGCCGAGCCTTCAATCCTATTCATGCCTTGCACAACCTGTGAATGAAAACGAGAAGCAGTGAAGCACCCGATGACCTCAACACTCACACTTATGGTACAATATACCACCCCATACCTTATTCTAATTATTAAGGCCCCTATATTACGTCCCAAGACCTCGCTTGAAACGCAAAAGAGGTCGCCAAGAATGACAAGGACCCTTGTGCCACCCTCAGCTGGAGCTCTGGAGGTGCCTAAAAACCATGATATGCCACCTGGATACCCCAGCATCCGTACACCATCAAGGCTTTTTTGTAGGTCGAGTCCTTGGTAACGAGTTTTCTGAACCTAAACCCTAACCCCTAAACCCCTAAACCCCTAAACCCCATAAACCCCTAAACCCCTAAACCTTAAGCCCTGAACCGGCTCAAACCTGGAGGCCTTAACCCCCGAACCATTAAAGTGTTGGAGGCCTGTGATGATTTTGGGGGACCCCTAAGCCCCAGAAACCGAGTCGCTCACGGTTCATGAGTTAAGGTTTAAGGGGGGCTTAGGGCTTTGGGGCTTCAGGATTCAAGGAGGGGGTTTTGGGTGTTTACCCTAAACCCTAAACCTTGAACCCCAAAACCCCTAGGCCCCTCAATCCCTCTAAGGGTTTGGTTTTCATAGTTTAACGTTTCAGGCTTTGAGGTTTTGGGGTCTCAGAATTTTGAGGTTCAACTACTGGAGATCCTGAGATGCTTGGGGCTCCTGTGCGTTCAGCTCGGGATTGACTCTTTGGCGTTTGGATGCTTCTGGTCGATGCATTTTTGTCAAGTCTGGCGCTGGTTAGCGTTCCTGTTGCTGCTGGGTCACGGGCAAGAAGGGGTTTCGGGCTGGTTGAACGTTTCGTTATCGGGGTAATTCGGGCTCAGGGTCGATGATCTTGGCTGATTTCCTCATGAGCCATGAAGGCTCACCTGTTGTGATCTCTGATTTTAGTTTTTGGTTGGTTCTCTAAATTCGGGTCTCCTTTCGGATGTTTTTGGTTTATATGATTTTGATGGGGTTCAGGGTTGGGGTTTCGGGTTTAGGGTATTCCTATACCCGAAACCCGAGATACTGCAATCCTTAACCCTACACGTGGCCCTACACCCTCTGAGCCCTCGAACGGCAGATCGGTAGAGATTCCGTTTGAGGCAGGATCTCCGGATTGGCAGACGACAGGCCCAAACCCCTCAATGGCTGGTTACGCCCTGGTGAATGCTGTAGCCAGTTCTGTCACTGTCCAAGATCTCTTGGAGGGCACTTTCAGGTGGAGAATAGGGTTGCAACCCCTTCAGGCATGTTCACTTCTCGCCGAACACATGACATCAGTACTCATCAAGGCCGTATCGTTAATGGTATGGTATATTTGGCGTGTTTGCTTCGATATGGCTCAGCGGTGAGTGGTGGTATGTGCGGTCCGGTTCGTCCCAGGCCAGCTTTTTTCGCCCCGTGTCGCCCAAACCTTGGTTTTCCTTGGATCAATTGATCCCGGCACCGAGATCTCCGGCATGTTGCCGGATAAGCTACGTTGCGGGAAGCCTGGAACGTTGTTAATGCTTCCCATGTGAACCCTAACCTGACACCCCGAAGTTGCTCCCTGTAGAACTGCTGTGCGATGCCAAGCCCAGACATTGATGATCTTGTGCACCGATCCGGTGGCGTGTCCGCTGCAATCCGCACACACTTCGGACTCTGCCTAAACACGGAGGCAGAGAAGCGAACAATTGACAACTTCGTTTGACTTCGTTGCCGATCCAAGAGGAAAAATGTTTAGCAGGTACATGTGTGAGCGTTCGAGCGGCTCGCGGTTTCCTGGCCTTGATCTTTTGCTGACACTGGCGCAACCCCTTGATACCCAGGCACGTAGTCGGATTCTCACGCTTTGGTTCTTTTCTGCACTCTCTTGTGTTCGGCCTCTCCACACCCCACCGCCCCTGCTTAGCCCCGACTTGCAGTTGCGCGCGGGCGATATGAGTTGCGACAGATCGACTTGCTCTGCACTACGAGCTTGCCTTGACTCATTGTTCTGTTTGAGTGTGCAACTAGGTGCCGTGGGCCTGCTTGCATGGACGTTTGCCGCAGCCGACTCGCGCTACAAGCACTTATCGCCCATCTGTAGATTCAAGATGGGCCTCGCTACGTCCTGTGCTGACGCCGTCCTTGATCAGCTCGGTCTTCAACTTAGGCATGCAGCCCGCCGCGTTGGCATTTCTCCAGTGCTGGAGACTTATTTGCGATCTTTGCATCATCGGAGGTCTTGAGTCTTCTTTCGTCCGCCAAGCCTTGCTTGGTGGACACAAGAGGAAAGACAAGCAGGCGGTCACGTTGACTTTCTTGCCCAAGGAGGCGGAGGTGCTCTCCGTGGTAGTTGGAGGCGCGCATTCGAGTTTGGATTTTTGCCGGCCGCAGGCGCGAAGTTGCCTGTGAGGCTACAGGCAGGGACGTCAAGGTCGAACTGGCAATATCAATATCCGCCAAGCCGAAACATGCCAGGGACACGCTCGCAGGCCTGGAGGCGCGTTGCCAGGGTAAGATTCTGATGCTCTGCCAGTACCTCTCAGTTGCTGGAGTTTCTCCGGATGTGGGCTAGTAGATGCTTTCTCAACTGCTTGAGGTCCTTCTCCAGTTTATGCAGGGCAGCCTCCTGTTTGTACTATTCTTCTGCAGCTGTAGTACGCCCTGCCTGACAAGTCTGCTTGCGAACTATCCGTAAGCTGCTGAACAACTCGTGTGACACGCGTTGAGATCGCGTAACCCTAAACCTTAAACCTTAAATCCTTGACCCTAACGTCCTGTTTTTGGAAAGCAGAGGAACTTTAACGTCTTGTCTTTGGAGAGCAGAGGTTTATGGCTCTAGTCTACAGATAATACTGTACTTCAAGGCTTTCACCCTAAGCCCATTTAAAGCCTGAAGCCGGCTTCTCGACCAAGGCTCCTCTGACCAGGCCTGTGGGAGTTCGGAAAGCCGCAAGTGTGGGTTTGGGTTTTAATAGGTAGGGCTTTGGAATGTTTTGCGTTTTCCGGTATCGGGCTGAAGAGGATCTTAGTTACGAATATGTTTGACAGGTTAAATCGACCTAGTTCAAGTTTGTTAGTTCGAAGTTTAAGGTTTAGAATTTAGAGTTTAGTTTGTTCAGTTTTTGACAGCTGAATGATTAAGTAAGGGCTTCAGGCTTAGGGATTCAGGTGTTCAGGGTTTGGAGTTTGAGGTTTAGGGTTAGGTAAGGGTTCCATAGCGGAATAAGATGTTTTCGTGATATTTTCGTACAATTACAAGGACTGCAACGGTGTACTGTTCAGACCTCTATACCATCTTGCTGAAGCGTCCAGGGTAATTAGTGTAACTAGATGGGCATCTAGAAGAGTCTGCCGGAGGTCGTTTTGCGCTTGACAGTTTGGGATTCAATTGCTGGCAGCTAGCGGCGTGGGCAGCTTTTCGCGACTCTGTAGGCTATCACGCGCACACGCACATACACCAATATTGCCCCCAACCCTAAACCGCTTAGCCCAAAAACCCGTAAGACTTTCGATGGATGTGTGCTCTCGCCATGATTCCCGTCAGAGCCTTTCATTTGGGGCAGTAGCGCAAGCAAACAGCAAGGAAGCGTCTGAGGGCCTAAAAGCCCGACACTGCCAGCCTAAACTCGCAATTTTAGGGTTTGGGTTTAGGGTTTTCACTTCCAAAGATATTGCACGTGCGCAGCCGGGGTTATCCTAGACTTGGTTCTTTCTTCAGTATTTGCTAACCATAAGCCTCTACCGTACAAGAGCTCGGGGTGCTTGTCCATGCCCAGATCTCACAGCCCTTGCACCCTAAGCCCTGCACCCGGTCATCCTCAGCTAATGCAAGCCCTAAACCTCCAACCCTAAACGCCGAACCCCTCAACCCCCCCCAGGCCTTTAAAAAAACGGTAGCCAACATGTGCAACACTTACTTCGCAAACGGGGTATCTGAACCTGTTGGGGTTTTAGGTGTAAATTAGCGTATATTGATCACAAGGAATCCTACGCAAAAGTATCGGCACTTGTTGTTCAGGATTTAGGGTTTAGGGATGTTTAGGGGTTAGGGTTTAGGGTTTGTTACACGTGCAGTGCTTCTGAGGAGCTTCATGGAGGACTCTGCTACGCCAAGTGCGCCACCCTGACAGCAGGCCGGTGACAAGTCGAATAGGGTTAGGGTTTAGGGTTTAGGGGGCCTGGATAATTTGATGACTTATTTCCTGAGGGTTCCACAATCTAGAAGACTCCGCTATACTGCCATATACGTGTCGGAATCATTAGTTATGGTATTCCTTGGACTAAACTCCAAGCCCTAAACCCCGAAGCCCTAAACCCCCTCAAAAGGAGCCCAACAAGAGAACCTCCAGGCTCCCACCCCTGCCGAAGTTCGGCCTGGAGCTGCTGCGCCCCTCGACAGCAAACAGGGCCCTTATAGTAGAAGCCAGACCCTAGGGGTCCATGTGCCCAAATAGGGTTCCTGTAAGGGATCCTTTAAGGGATCTACAAGGGTACCATAAGGGTTCAGGGTTTAGGGTTTAAGGGTCCATGTACCCAAATAGTATATACTTTGGCCTTAAAGTACTCCCTTTCTAGGTACTCTTGGGCCAAAGTATATACAATTTGGGTACATGGACCCTTAGGGAGAAAGTTGGAACATGAGTAGCCCTTAGGGTAAAGTAAAGAGGATCCTAGCACTACTCCTAAACCCATGTTCCAACTTTCCCGGATTTGCTGTAAAGAATAGGGTCTTATGGGGTTGTATTGGCGTTTAGAGACTTTTGTTCGGTGTTATAGGGTTGGTCTTACAGGGTTTTATGGGTTTTTATTGGGGTTTAGGGTATAGCGTATAGGGTGTAGGGTGTAGGGTTTAGGGTATAGGGGTTTGTTCAGGGCCTTTCGGGTTCCAAAAGGGGTTTTAGTCGGATTGCCCTTGGTCCCCTAGTAAAGGATGGGGCTTCCTTTTGGGGGCCGGAACGAGGCGCTTGGTAGGTTTCTAGAAAGGTTGGTCTTTTTGGAAGTCTCTTATTCAAAAAAAGCGACAGATCGCTTGGTGTAATGTAGGAACCTGATTAAGAAACCTTGGGTCCTCATTAGGGTTCTTAATATGGATCCTGGTTAAAGGGCCAGGGTTTCTTAATCAGGTTCCTACATTCTCGTATTCAAGTGTTCAACAGGGTCCTGAGGTCTTACAGGGGTTCTATGAAGGCTCCGGGCTTGCTGAAATTGAATACAACTCTAAACCCTAAACCCCTGTTAGGGCCCAGCGTTTCTTTAGAGTTTTGCGGCAGAGACGGCGTAGCTCGGTTTACGGAGTTTAAGGTTCATCTCGGGTTTTTCGTGCCTACGGTTTCCAGAGTTTGGGCTTCACCAGACTTCTGAAGACTTCTGAAGGGCTTTTGGGCTTTTCTTCTATGGTTTAGGGGTTTAGGGTTTAGGGGTTTAGGGTTTAAGGGCATTTTGGGGGGTAGTATTCTGAGTCATACCTCTCCTGTAACATACCCCAAAACCTTGCTCTCATGCCCAAGGCTCCTCCGGGTTCCTCGAAGAGCTTCCTTGAGGGTTTTAAAAGGGCTCTGTTAGGGCTGAGGAGTTTGGGCTGTTACTATTTTACGGTTTTTTGGGGAGATTTCAATTGTGTTCAGGGCTTCGTCCCTGAGCTCTGAACGCTCAACCTGGACTTCGAAAGTATACCCCGAACCTGGAACCCTAAACCCTAAACCGCCTGAAACCCCAAATCACCCAGCCTAGACCTCCTAAACTCCTTAAACCACCCAGAAAAACCCTCTCCCCCGAACAGTCAGCCCGACACCTTGCGCCCTCAACCCGCGATCCCCAACCCCTAAACAGCTAGCTATGCCTTAAAGGAACCCTTAAAGCGCCCTCAAAGGAATCCCTGTAGAACCCGCAAAGAGCCCTTGGAGGAAGTTTCCGCAACCCGGAACTCCAGCCGAGGCAGTTGCCGCTGGCCCCAACTGTGGAGAGCAGGCGCCAAAAACCCTAAAGCACAGGATAGGTTTTAGGATTGTCGTTTGAGGGTTTAGGGTTTAAGCTTAGCGTTTATCGGTTCCGGGTCTAGGGCTTCAATCCGAAACCGCAAAGCCCCAAAGCCCCAAACTTGTAGCTACGAAACCACAAGCCCAAAACTGAGCCAGCCAGGTTCTTGCTTAAGGAAGTCTGACAATCTGCCAGAAGTCTGAACGATTAACCCCACAGCCCAATTCCTAAACCCTGGCCTCAATTCCGTACACCGTACGTCTGAATACCTATAAAACCGTATGCGCCGCCACGAAAAGCGTTTAAAGAGCCCCAAAAACCGCGTGATAAACAAGCAGCGTAACACCACTGAGAAGCTCCTACGAACGTCCCGATCGGGAGCGCCCCTACATGAAAGCCCTTTGTATGAAACCACTGCCGAAGCCCTAAATTCTGAAGTCTTCTTAGGTAACCTTACCCTTAAACCCTTCGACACCTGCAGCCCCTGCAAACGTAGACCCAAAGGCCTCTATGCAACCGACATACTGTAGGAACCTGATTAAGAAACCCTGGGCCTATAACACCAAAATAGTAGGATTCATATAAGGAACCCCAATAAAGGCCCAGGGTTTCATAATCACAACCCTGAAAAATCGCCTTGTAATGGAATGCCTTCGGGTTCCTTATTGTAAACATCCTGTTGTAGGCACCCAAACCCTGTTCTAAAATATTAGCGCCCTGAGCAGCCCTTATAGAAACAGAAACTCTTTAGCACCATTAAACTAAAGGCACACCCAGAGCCCTCTTCGAAATATTGAGGCCCCCAGTGCAAACCCCCCCCCCAAAAAAATGACTGCGTTTCGGGAGGCTGGCTTGGAGAACTGTTGGGTGCACCCTGGCGCCGCAGCTGCATGCGAAGCTCTTCTTGGGCTGCTGGTTTTTTGGTTCAGTTTAGGGTTTCGGGTTTAGGATTTAGGGTTTAGGGTTTAGGGGTTTAGGGTTTCGGGTTTAAGGCTGAGGGCTCAAACGTTAGGGTCCCCGGGTTTGACGATTTAGGGTGATTTCCGGAGCCTCGAGCCAAAGGGAATCCGAATCCCGGAAACCGGATATCCTTGAACTCTTTTCTTGCAGCTCAATATATTCGAATCGTAACACACAGCCAAAATCAGGAAACCTCGCAGAAGCATTGTGCCAACCATGCAGAACGGCGTCAGATCATGTTTTCCCAGGCAATTGAATTGAGCCTAGAGCCTCCAAGAAACTTCCAACATCGTTCTTGGATCTCAATATGGAGGTCTGATAACTTAGAATTCAGATCATCCTAGGCCTCAGTTTTCCTGTAAAAAGCCCAATGCCTATTCTACTATTCTAATTCATCTTACTAAGGCTCCTGTATTGCAGACCCTGAACTTGCCATGAGGCCTCTAATGCCCGAAATCTATGAACCCCCTAAAGAGTGCTATGAGCCTGCCCACGCGATTACTAGCAACAATTCACCCAGCAGGCGCTTGGCGAGATTACGGTTATCCTAAACCTCAGAGCCTAGTTATAGTGTCCTCCGACCCTGAAGACAACCCTGAAAAAGCATTTACAAGCCCGAGACTGATTCAACAAGGCTATGTCGCCGCCCCCAACAACCCTTTCAACCTTTTAAACAACCAGGATTTTGCTTCGGCTATGCCGTGTCTGGTCACGATGAGGCCATTAGGGTTTAGGGTTTGGGATTTCTTTGTTGGATTTAATGAAACGGTTTGTTTTCAAAGTTGCCTATAGGAGCTGAGTACATCTTTTCAAGTGGTAAAGAGTTCCGTGGCAAATCTGTAGTATGATATACAAGAACACCACAGCCCCATTCCATTTCTTTGTAGGGTCTAGCACAAAGGGTCTCGTATCTTGGTTTACGGTTTATATAGGGTTTCTTTCGGGATTGGGGTAGTTGTTAGCAAAGCGTGGTTTTGTGCTTATGTCAAGGGTTACCGCAGTTTTTTTGTCAATTTTTCTAGTTTTTTTGTATATTTTTCTGGTTTTAGGTTGAACGCAGACGAAAGAAAGAAGGAGAGAAACGGAAGCCGGAAAGAAAGAAAGAAAGGAGCAAAGAAGGCAGGGAAGAAAGCAAGAAAGCAAGACACCAGGAAGGGGAGAAAGAAAGAAAGGACGAAGGACAGAAAGAAAGCCAGGAAGGAAGAAGGACAAAAGACAGAAAGAAAGAAGACG
This sequence comes from Symbiodinium sp. clade A Y106, assembly GCA_003297005.1. NCBI lineage: Eukaryota > Dinophyceae > Suessiales > Symbiodiniaceae > Symbiodinium > Symbiodinium sp. clade A. Next base: position 37,713 of record BGNK01002111.1, on the reverse strand, counting down.
GACACGCAGGAAGAAAGCAAGAACGCAAGACACCAGGAAGGGGAGCAAGAAAGAAAGGAAAGAAGGACGAAAGAAAGAAAGAAGATGGAAACAAAGGAAGAAAGCAAGACACCAGGAAGGGAGAAAGAAAGAAAGGACGAGGGACAGAAAGAAAGCCAGGAAGGAAAGAAAGACGAAAGACAGAAAGAAAGAAGACGGACACGCAGCAAGAAAGCAAGAACGCAAGACACCAGGAAGGGGAGAAAGAAAGGAAGGAAGGAAAGAAAGAAAGCCAGGAAGGAACGAAGGACGAAAGAAAGACAGAAAGAAGACGGAAACGCAGGAAGAAAGCAAGAAAGGAAGACAACAGGAAGGGGAGAAAGAAAGAAAGAAAGGAAGGAAGGAAAGAAAGACGAAAGACAGAAAGAAAGAAGACGGAAACGCAGGAAGAAAGCAAGGAAGACACCAGGAAGGGGAGAAAGAAAGAAAGAAAGGAAGGAAGGAAAGAAGGACGAAAGAAGGAAAGAAAGAAGACGGAAGGAAAGGACGAAGACAGACAGGTAGAAAGAAGCAAGGAGAGAAACAAGGAAGTACAGAAAGAAGCAAGGAAATAATAACGCAGGAAAGACAGAGAGACAGAACAGAAGAAAGGAATATCGAAAGACAGAAGGCAAGCAAGGACGACGAGATGGGAAAAACAAAGAACGGAGCAAAGAACAAACACAAGAACGAAAGCAGGATAGACAGCAAGAAGCAAAGACCCGAGAAATACAGAAAGACAGATACACCGAAAGAAAGGCATAACGCAAGAAAGAAACATACAGAGAAGCACACGAAGAAGGAGAGGAGGACAGCAGAAAGGTAACCGGCTGACCTGCCGCCCTGCGTTTTGGCACATTCCCAAGACCCAAAAGTAGTGTAATTTACGGCATTGTGGCTCCCAAGGGCTACTTCGGCAGGTTAGCGAAGTTAGCTAAAAAACTTCACCACATCTCAAGAATGCATGCAGGAGTGGAAGAAGCACTGTGTTTTCGCGCTGCGCTCGAACCCAGTTCGGCTGCGCGCGCACACACGCACACACACACAAACACACACACACACACACACACACACACACACACACACACACACACACTTAGCGCCACAGCGCACGAGGCAACGCCTCTTCAATGGAACTCTCGCGGCACACGCTGTGGCGCCACTGAAAAGCATACGGCCAGTCTCACGGTCTTCTGAGAATCGATGGAGTCTGATCTGGACGTTATCATGGTTCGCACATGGATGCTCTGCGGGAATGGATGGAGTCTGATCTGGACGTTATCATGGTTGGCACATGGGTGTTCTGCGGGAATGGATGGAA
>BGNK01002111.1:704-36264 GCA_003297005.1 Symbiodinium sp. clade A Y106 | reverse complement strand
GATGGAGTCTGATCTGGACGTTATCATGGTTCGCACATGGATGCTCTGCGGGAATGGATGGAGTCTGATCTGGACGTTATCATGGTTGGCACATGGGTGTTCTGCGGGAATGGATGGAACGTTATCATGGTTGGCACATGGATGCTCTGCGGGAATGGATGGGGAATGGATGGAGTCTGATCTGGACGCAATCATGGTTGGCACATGGATGCTCTGCGGGAATGGATGGAGTCTGATCTGGACGTTATCATGGTTGGCACATGGATGCTNGGGAATGGATGGGGAATGGATGGAGTCTGATCTGGACGCAATCATGGTTGGCACATGGATGCTCTGCGGGAATGGATGGAGTCTGATCTGGACGTTATCATGGTTGGCACATGGATGCTTTGCGGGACTGGATGGAGTCTGATCTGGACGTTATCTTGGGTGGCACTTGGTTGCTCTGCGAAAGTACAGAAACAGCAAGCGACGAATAACGCGTAAAAATGCAGTCACAGCAACACACAAAGACGAAACCCCCGTAAAAATGCAGTCAAAACGGCCCTTCGGATGCTCTGCGAAAGTACAGAAACAGCAACAAGAAAACGACGAAATTCCCGTGAAAATGCAGTCGAAACGGCCCTTCCAGCATAAAACGCGCTAATAGACAGCAAAACCTCGAGTTTTGGACCCGAAAAGAGCAAAATCGCAACGCAGGCAAAATCAGCAAAAACGCAAGAACGAACAAAACACAACAGAGAAGAAATGCTCAAAAACTCAAGGAAAACGCACGTTGTAGACGAAAACTTCGAAGCCGCAAGAACGAAAACAGACCTGGATGCTCTGCGGGAATGGATGGAGTCTGATCTGGACGTTATCATGGTTGGCACATGGATGCTCTGCGGGAATGGATGGAATCTGATCTGGAGTTATCATGGCTGGCACATGGATGCTCTGCGGGAATGGATGGAGTCTGATCTGGACGTTATCTGATGATGCCAGTGACAGTTCTTCAACGCTAGCTGTGCGACGGCCACAAAGGAGTTGCGATGTAGATTTGCTTCTATGGGTGTGAAGTTCCATCCTGACACTGCCGTACACTGTCTGCTTCGGCTCGAGCTCGGTTCAAAGTGTTCGCAATTCGCGCGGCCGACGCAAGGCACTGGCTGTGACTGCCGCGGGACGAGCGGAGAGGTTTGGGAAGCTCTGAAACCGAAAAATGCACAAAAATAACCAGAAAAGTACACACAATAGAATTCCAGTCAGAGGCGGAAAACGGTCACGGCCACCAGGCTAGATTCCGAAAACCAAGGAAAGCAGAAGTAAAAGCAGGAACATATACAACAAAAAACCAGAAAAATAGACAAAATAAATCCTCGCTCCTTCTGTAAAGGGGCCCTCAACGATCGAGTCTTTGCCTGCATGGAAAGAAGAGATGGCTTGGGGGTTAACTTCTGCTTTGGGTATTTGTTTAGGGCGCTTTTGGGCTGGGGATTTACGTAGGGAAGGTTCGACATTAGGGTTTAGGGCTTGGGATTTGAATTTTTAAGGTTCTCGTCTCTAACGTAGGAACCTGATTAAGAAACCCTGGCCCTGTGACCCCAATATAGTAGGATTCAAATAAGGAACCCAAACAAAGGCCCAAGGTTTCTTAATCAGGTTCCCACATTCGGGTTGTTATGTTGCAAAGTTTTGTGCGTCGAGGCTGCAGAAAGACTGCAGCGGTATGCAAGCTACGTTCCGAAGACCCTCAACCTTAATCCTTGAAAGCATGGTATGTGCGTGGAGGCTCCTGTGCGAAACACCCGAGCCCCCAAACAAATGCCGACCTGATGAGCAGGATACTGAGCAGGGCACCAACTGCCCCACAGCCGTTGGCGACTGCCTCAACAACGAGGACAAACGGAGCTGCCCCAAACCCTGCCTGTATCCCAGAAGGCCTATTCTGTCAAGGGATTATAATCAAAGGATTTTCGTCGTTTCCGCACCCGCGCAAAAGTAGAGTGTCTCTTGGGCTACAGGTAAACATCATATGCGCTAATCCCTGAGACGATAAACCCTAAGCCCTAAACACCAAATCCCTGAAACGATAAACCCAAAAAATATACCAGGGGATTGATTATAAAGCTGTAAGGCTGCGTTTGGGTTCGTTCTTTTGTTGGGCTATGGGTTCCTCTTACAGGGATCTTCCAAGGAATCGTTGTTGCTTACCTTCCGAGGAGAGAAGGGTTGAAGTTTCTGTTCTCTTGTACGTTTTTGTATTCATAAGTTACGGTTTAAGGCTCGTCCCTGGCTTCAGGATCCTTAAAGGGTTCCATAAGGGATCCATAACAGGATTCTATATTGCCTCAATAATTAGAATAGGGTTTTGGGCTCTTTCGGTATCCAGTTCAAGCTTTCAGATTTGCAGGGTTTTCCCAAGCCCTACGCACGCGAAGCTTTTCTTCTCACATTTCGAATCGTCGCTGCGTGTTGCTCTCACTTCTAGGATGCATGTGTTGAATGGGTGACATCTTGCAAAACAGAGCCGTTAAACGGGCCGATACTGTCCTACGGCTTGGAACCCAAATTGCGCTGCCCGGGGTGGTCGGCGAGTGAAGCGGGGCTTATCCGGAAGGTATGAAACTCTAAATCCGCAGTGCGGGCTACAGGTTCGGGTTCAGGATTTAAGATTAAGAGTTGAGGGCTTCGTGTTCAGGGTTTTGGATTTCGGACTTAGTGTTTAGGGTGTAGATTTAAGGCTTTGCATATAAGGTTTAGGGTACAGGGTTTAGGGTTTGAGAACCTGAAGACCTCCGACCCCCCCCACATCCTATGCAATGCGAGGAGATGTTCATGGAGCAGTGCTATAAGAAGTGCTCCATCCTCACCCAGGGCACTCATAATTATCGCGTGCCGCGCTCAGCCGCTTCGAGTGGGGTCTAGGGCCAGGGTAAGTCTTGGGTCAGGCAAAGGCCATACAGACTCCAAAGCACCCTAGTGTAAGCAGCATACCTGAACATGTAGAGGGGTCCTTAATATGATGTTGGACAGCCCGACACCCCAAACCCTAAATCCTAAATTGAGTCGAAGGGTTTTGGTGCTTCTGGCTCCAGACCCAAAATTACCCAGCCCTGGACCCAACCAAGCCCTATCCCTCAGGCCCTAAATCCACCCCTGTCCCAAGAAAACAGATGAATCCTATAGATTCTAGCTCAGCCTTATGCCCCGAAGCTCAGCCTTACGCCCCCCGCTCTAAACTCAAACTGCCTTGTAAAATCCGACTAGACCCCACAAAACCCTATTCAACCCCATTACACCCTCTTCAACCCTATTGAACCCTGCTAGACCCTTGTAATCCCCTATCAACCCCTAAACCTTAAACCCTAAACCCTAAGCCTTAAACCCTAGGCCCTAAACCCACCCTTATCATAACCCCTCTAAGCCTCATGGAGAAGGCTCTCATTGTGAGCCAGTACAGTGACGCCACATCGGTCCATAAGTTCAATTCTGGCACTCACGTGGGGACCCGAGCCAACGCAGCAGCGCACCAGGCAGTGAATGCCTGCGTCTACAAGAAGGCACATCCGGTGTCCACTCGCGGTGCCATTGGCCTGATTTCTGAGCACCATTGATCTAACTGTTTCCACGTGAATGCACTCGGGGGCTTGACCTTGCTAGGCGAACCGGGGCGTTTGACCAAGTTGCGGGTCACAGCGCCAGCTGCCGTCGAGGGAGTTGCCTATGCAGCTTTGTTCCGGGGACGGAACCACCCTAGCCATGGCTGCCTTCCCAGAGCATGTTGGCCATCCTGGACAGGGCAGGATCAGCCGCGGCTGTGGAAGGTGCCTGGCTGATCGCACCCCTGACGTCCCGGGGCGGGACTGATGATTCCGGAGTGCCAGCAGCCACGTGCGACCCAGAGGGCAATGGGTCCTAACAGGTCCAGTGGTTGCACTCAACCGTGAGGACTTGCTCGTCAGCCCCGAGGCTGCCTATGCCCAAACCCCCTAAACTCAGTACGAACTCCGACGACTTCAGTTTAGGAAGGCTGACGGTCTAGAGTTTGGGGATTAGGTGTACGGGTTTAGGATTTAGGGTTTAGAGTTTAGGGTTTAAGTGTACGGGTTTAGGGTTTACGGTTTCTTTGAAAGGTGTTACAGTGGTGTGTAATTAATTAGGTGTTTTTTAGGCATTTTAAGGAGCAGAGATGTCAATCCGACAGACTCACTTCCGCAAACGGAACGCGCTGAGTTGGAACACTGCGTAGGTGTAAACCATGCCAGAAATTTGGAATCCACACCCTGTGCTTGACATGCTGCAGGTAAAGTGGTCAGGTTACGGAATTGAGAGCATCCGCTGGCATCCGCTGGCGTTGCTCTCCAGACCCTCCCACACCGGTTTGGTGAAGGACAACGAGAGGTTTGATCTGCACCCAAGGATGGCAGGATGGAGCTTGCGCAGTTTGTGAAAGGAAGGAGCGTCACTTGACAGGCGATGTACAGCCACCTACAGATGCCACGCATAGTGTTTAGGTTTCTATCGAAAAAGGTGATATAGGGCTGTACCGAAACTGGAATTATCCGGCTCAGCATCCCCTTGGCAAAGAATAGAGAGATGATGGAGATTGAGGTGCCTCTTCTCACGGATTCTTATTCAAGGGCTCCCTTCAAGGACAACCCTAAACCCTAAACCCTACACCCTAAACCCTAAACCCTACACCCTAACCCCCGACCTCAAGACCCCCGGCCCCAAGGCCCAAAACCGCTAAAAAAAGGGTGGGATAAGGGTAGGTGGGATAAGGTTTCCTGGTGTAGTATCGAGGTCTGAATACTTAATTACTGGGTTATCATCCTCCTTATGCAAGAGTTCTAGGATACCGCCACCCAAAGCCCGAGTCCACTTCATACCATGTAAGGACTCTTATCTAGGGTTTAGACCCTAAACCCTGATAGAATCCCTTACAGAGCCCTCAATAGAACACCCTTGACGGACCCTTGTGGAAGCCTCTGCTAAACAGACGGGCGCCGGCACTTGCTGCAGCAAGCAGTCGCACTTCGAGTGTTCCTTGGCGTTGGGTCTTTTTTGTGGCTTGAAGGGGTCCTTAAGATTTCATGAGGTTTGAGTTGCTTCGATTCAAAGGCCCTTTGAGGTTTGAGCGTCGTGTTAGTGTTTGTGTTTTTATGCCGGATCCTTTCAGGTTTAAGGTTTAGGGTTTTGAATAAAGTTCGCTGGGTGGTTTTAACGCTGTTGGGAATTAGGCTTTAGGGTTCCAAGAATTGGGGTTAGGGTTTTGAGGGTTTGTGGTGTCTGGAATCCCATCATCAGTCCGGGCCGTTGTACTCGAAATGCCGTAAACCCTAAACCCATTGAATTGTTCGGTTCTTCTGGGCTGACAGTCAGTGACTCCGGGGCGTGAGAATTTAGGGTTCGGACCGGTTGGGTTTGGTATTTGGGAGTTTTCGAAAATAGGGGACCCTTTAAAGGGATCCTTTAGGGGTTCATTAAAGGGATCTATAACGGTTCTATAAAGGGTTTAGGGTTTAGAGTTTCCGAAAATAAGGGACCCTTATTTTGGGTTCCTTATAATAGGGATCCTACCATTTAGGGTACCATAGTAGAGTCCCCCATTTTCGGAAACTCCCATTTAGAGTTTCAGGTTTTGACAGGTTGGGGGACTGGAGTCGTGGCGGCTAACCGGATGTCGTTTTTGAAGAGAAATGGGAGTTTCCGAAAATAGGGGTACCTTATTTGGGGGTCCTTATATTAAGGATCCTAGTCTTACTATTTAGGGTACTATATTAGGGTCCCCCATTTTCGGAAACCCCCAAATCAAAGGGAGAGCAGAATGCAGAAACCAAGGATGTGAAGGAGCACTCATATGACAAATTGCTCATGAAAGCCGTACAACTTCCAAAGGCCCACCAGTATTTAAACCCTAAGTCCCAAAATCTAAACCTTAAGCCCTATAACCCTATTGGCTAAACACCTTGTGAACCGCTAACATAGGGGCCTAAATAAGGGGTTCCTTATTACAAGTATCGTATAATGGGCCCCAAAACCCCTGTTCTAAAACTTAAGGCCCCGACATTACCTGCCCGGAGTGGGCAGAGAATGCGTGTCTCATGACCATCCCACGAGGCGTGTACTATAGGGGCAATTAATTGCCAATTCGATTTTGGGGGGTTCCTCATTATAATGAATATAGTATAATGGATCCCAAAACCCTATTCTAATTATTAAGGCGCCTACATTACTACCGAAGGCGATGGGGCTTACATCAACGTAGAGACGCATCGACATGGACTTGCGGGTGACCAAGCAGAAAACTCTGAAGCCTTAGTCCCTTATACCCGAAGCTCTGAATCAGGTGAGGAGTCCAAGCAGACCCGATAAATTCCAAACTCTCAGGATTAAAATCCTTAACACCCTAGCTACGGGTGGTTTATATCCTTTTCTGCTATGCAAGACTCGTGGGCACCGGATGCGGGTCAGACATCATGGCAACAAACCATAAACCGTGGCTTAGGGGGGGAGTCTCAATTCCTTCTGCCATCTCTTCTTTCAGTCTGTCCACAAACTTGTGTCCATAATTCCCTAATTTACCGCGCTCAATCAGAAAACCTTGCGCTCCAAACCCGAAAGCCCTCCATAATCCCCTTACCACAAACCCCAAAGCTTGAGACTCTAAACCGAAAAAGAAAAATTGTGAAACCTCATAGATGCCTGCTTCGATCCTAAAGAGCACTATAGAATTTTGCAGAAAAGGGATACAGCCCGAAGCCCAAACTCTACGAACGAAGGCTTGTGGCCCGGCAACCTCAAAACCGACCCGATGTACAACATCGGCGGCGGTGCTGGCGACCACAACTCGGGTGTCTTAGCCGTCAAGGTGTTTGCTAAACCCTAAACCCTAAACCACTCAAGATGGTCGTCTTTGAGGCTCGTTTGCAGGGGATCTTGTTGTGCTTTGGGTCTGTTTGAAGCTGTAAGAGGGTTGCGTGGGGATTTCTTTTGGGTTTCACTTGGTTTCAGAGTTTGTTCTCAATGTGGTGCCATAAGCTTCTAGGCTTTGGACAGTGTCTCAGCTTTTGACGGTTGCTTCAGATTTTCAGGTGCTTGTTACAGGTTTCAGTTAGAAGTCCGGGCTTTCACAGTTTACTGTTAAAGGTCATGCAATGGCCCTAGTTTTAGCTAACACACTACCAATTGACCCGCGGGTTATGCTTGTTTTTGCTTGTTTATGTCTGCTTCTGGGGTGTGGGGGGGCTAGTTTCGGTCAGTCTGACGATGTCCATTACCGAGCAGTCCTAGGAGTAGCAGTGTTACTAGTCGTACTTTTAGTTCTGCTGCACTCGCCACACTTGCTATACTGCTGCTGCTGCTGCTGCAGCTGCCACTGCTGCTGCACCTGTACTGCGTGGCCTTACAACCATATACTCTCTCTAGTTAGTTTGCGTTTGCAGACCAAGATGCCTATGCTGTGCCAGTCTTTTCCGCTCAATTTAGGTTTTGGGTTAGCCTTAAGGCATCCCAAAGAACCCTCACAACCCTAACCATTCTTTTATACCATAATAGTATACTATCATCCTATAATTGTATACTTTTACAAAGCGCCTGAGCCCAAACCCTCCAGCTCCAAGCAACGATCCCAAGCGTGCATCGAGCTAGAAGCTTAAAACCAGCATCCCAGGCCCTGGCGAAGTTGTGTAAGCCCCAAAACCTTCAAGTTCAAAGCTTAAACCCGACATCCCACGACCTTTTGTTCGCTTCGGCAAAACCACGAAAAGCACTACTTCCAAAGATGAAACAATGACGAAAGAAAGACCCGAAAACTGTAGAGGTTGCCCAAGGCTATCTCCCAAAACAAGAACTGACAGAAATCATCCTATTACCTCGGTAAAAACTGCAATTTTGCCCTAACGCCCCCCCAAAGAAGACTACAAAGGCGTGGCAACACCGAAGCCTCGCAAACCCAAGCATCGACCGAAATCCAAAAAAACCATTTTATCAGGAAAACTGTAAAGACATGCTGCCGGAAAATGAAGCCATCAAACGCAAAGCCTTGCTTTCGCCGAGGCAAAAACACCAAAAACACTAATTCCAAAGATAAAACAATGACGAAAGCAAGTCCCGAAAACTTTCCAGGTTGCGCAACGATGTCTTCCAAAACAAGAACTAATAATCCAGGAATCATCGTTTTACCTCGGTAAAACTGCAATTTTGCCTTAACAAGAGCCCCTGCTATCGCGCGGGTCGTTTCATGTGGCGTTACCTAGTTTTAGAACACAGGCCTTGAAGCGATTTAGGCCTAAGGATTTGGGCTTATCTAGGCTTCAGCGTTTAGCGTCTAGGGTTTAAGTGTCGTCGCTTTGGCGGGTGGGGCCTACCCATCAAGAGAGTCAGAAGGATAGCGCAGAGCGGCAATCATGACGGGCATAGCAATATTGGCAAGGAGTCTGACTTGTCAGACTTGTGTGAGTAGGCAGAATAGCATAGAATAGCAGTGGCAACAGTCGTCATGGTTAGATGATGGCGATGATGGTGATGATGGTAATGATGACTGCGGCGCTGATTCTGAGGGGGCGTGACGATAGCCCATCATGGCAATAGACTTGGCAATCACCTAAACCCCGAAATCCTCCAATACAGAGGTCTGAGCAGCTCGTATGGATACCCGCTTGTAGTCCCTGTATAATTTGATTACAGGGCCTTTACGAACCTTCCTGTCATCATACATTGTTTAGGGCTATGGGGCTTGGTGTTTGGGAGTGTCGGTGTTAGGGTTCAGGATATGAGTAAGGCTTTAGGGGGTTAAAGTTTAGAGTTTAGGGGTGTATGGGGTTTAGGGTTTAGGGTTGTAGGGTTTACCAAGCCCGATGAAACCAGACTCAGGCACTCCTAGTGAGTCGCACCCGCCGATGAAGTCTCTTGCGACGAGCTAGTAGAAGGCGCACCGGAGAGGAGACTCTAGGCCCATTGTCACGGTCTAGTACGGGGGGTATCATGCCATGAAACTTTCCTGAGAGTTCTGTAATGCAAGTAGAGTATAGTATACCATAGTACACACCCCACGCCCTCCTCTAATCATCAAGTCCCCTACATGACCTGAGATTGTAACATGTTTCTTCCGTCATCCACCACAGTTATATCCTTCAGAGCTTGGCAGTCCGACTGCAGCAGTCAGGGTATTGTGCATCCAGGTATTCCAGTAGTCAATGCCCTTATACCCTTTGTGTCTGTGTTTTTTCTTTCAGGGATTGGTGTTGAATTTGCTTTTTGTCTCATTGGTCTTGCACTCCTCGCAATCGCTGGCAGACCGATGAAGATCCTAGAGCTCAACCCTAAACCCTAAACCCTAAACCCTATCCTCGGTCGTGCTAGCTGCCTTTTCGGTCTAGGCAGTTTGGAGTCGTGAGCTCTAGAGCAGAAGAGGACAAGAATGGCGACAGGGAGCACGAAACGGACGAACCGACATACGTAACCATGACATGTAGGGTTCAGGGTTCGGGGTTTAGGAAATTAGGGTTTAGGGTTTAGTGATTTCAGGCTTTGGTCTTTCTGAGCCAGGGGCCCTTTCAGAGATAAGCTGTTCGCCTTCATATAGTAGCCTGAATGCTTGACTCCTTTGGGTTCCTTGGCATAACTATAGTTATCGTATCTTGCACTCCAGATCCCTTGTAACCATTGAGGCCCCTATGTTATGCTCATTGTCAAGAAGAGAGCTGGAACACGAACTCTGAAACCCTCATGATACAAGGTTTGGATTTACTCCCGCAGCCGGCAAATGCCAAGCGCTGAACCCTAAATCCCAAACCCCGAGAGACTGAATCACGCAGCCCCCTACAGATCTCTGGACACTTTATCCCTTCCAGGCCTCTCTGAGAACGAGGCCGTCAGGAAAAGTTTCACCCGCCGACGCTGGAATGCAGATTTTTGGTCAGAGGCCATAAACCGAATACAAAGGTCTCAGGATTCAGCAACCGTGTACGTGTATAGCCCCTACGGTTTAGGGTGCTTGAGGGTTCATGTCCGCTGATGAAAAAATCCTGCAATATCCGTATCAAGGAAAGTGCCATATTCCAAAAACCCAGGGTACACGAGGTAGTGCAGCACTCTGTCCATAAGCAACCCTTTCGATTGCAAAGGGGCCCATTCAGTTGGTCAATAATGCCCCGTGACACCCTGAAGAGTGAGAGAGAACTAGCATTTTCTTTGGGCTCCCTCATATATGAGCAGCATTTAGCCGCAACAAAATCCTAGTGTACTGGTAGAGCCTTCATGGAACTCTTACGAAGCCGTTTTGTACAGGCCTAAAAAGGTCCTGTGCTGTAGGGATAATAGAGGAAGCACGTCTTCAATGCGGAATGCGGGTCCTGAAACCACGCTGTTTCCCAAGCCCTAAGTGTAGCCTCAGAAGCAAGCAGGGTTTAGGGTGTAGGGTTTTGGGGGCTTAGGGCTTACAAACCAAGCCCAAAACCTTTCAACCTTATAGAAGTCTCGCAGAACCCTCATAGAACCCTTGAAGAAGTCTTATTATAGGACCCGTCTATAGACCTCTAGTAGCTGCCCAGAAGCTTTCCATTTGGTTTTCAGAGCTGCAAAAGAAAAGACCCTAAGACCTGAACGCTTAGTCCAGGCTTTCAAGACCCTATGTCCTGACACCTGAACCTATTTCCTAAACCCGAAGTGCCCAAACCCCAAAATCCTAAAGCCTGAAACTTGGAATCCTAAGTCCTAAACCCGTAGCCTTTGCTTCAGAGCTCTGCGAAAGAAAAAGACGGCGCCGGCGGACGGCAGTTGGCGGAGCCAGGTGCAGGCCACGAGCTGAGCTGCAAGGGTTCTTTGAGGTTTCTTTAAGGCTTTGAGGGTCCTTTAAGGGGTTTAGGGTTTAGGGTTTATAGGGTTTAGGGTTTAGGGTTTAGGGTGTAGGGGTTTAAGGTTTGGGGTTGAGGGTCCTTTAAAGGGTCCAGGGCTTAGGGTTCCTTAGCAAGACTCCGAACAGAGTTGTGGGTTTGGGGCTTAAGGGTCCTATACGCGCTACTGTAAAAGATTACTGTACGTTTAGGGGCTTAGCGCTTTGGGTTCCTTTGACGGGTTCGTTAAGAATTTAGCAAGGGTCGTTTAAGGTTTCTATAAGGGCCGTGTAAAGGCTCCTTAGAGGTTCTATTTCTGGTTCCTTCAAGGTTCCAAAGGTTACTTGAAGGGTTTTTCTTTAAGGGTTCCAAACGGGGGTGCTTTAAAGGTTCTAGGCTTTCGGCGTAAGATAGGGGCCTGAATAATTAGAATAGGGTTCTGGGGTCCCATTATACTATACTTATAATAAGAAACCACCCAAAATAGTGTATGTCATTATTTAGGCCCTATGTGAAAAGGAACGCTTTAGGTTCGGTAGTTCATGGGGCCCGATGGACTGGGTTTAGGGTTTAGGGTTTGGGGGTATTGGAGGTTTGGGTTTTGGGTTTAGGAGCTTTCGGTTTTGAGGTTTACTGCGGGGTCTAGAGCTGGGAAGTTCGGGTTTAACGTTTGGGGTTTAGGAGACACTCCCAAATCCCTAACAAAAAGGCATGCTCCTACAATAAGAAGCTGAAGCTTTATCTAATTCACGGTGAGTTCCACGCAGCACCCCTCTCGAACCTATAGAACCTGTATAGCCTTAAAGAACCTTTGTTGAACCTTTCAAGAACCCTTATCGTCAAACCCTCTGATCCGCGGCGTGTCAAGGCTGAAGCTACCTCGGCAAGGACCCCGGCGGTGAGGTCTGCACCAAAGGCTCCGCCAAGTCTTGGGCCCGAACTCTGGGGTTTTGCGAGTTGAACTTAGCACGGGATTAGTTTAGGGTTTGGGGTTTGGAGGGATTGAGGGTTCAGGAATTATGGCGTTAGGACCCCTTGAGGTTTAGGGTCTTGCAGGGTTTGATATGGCGTGTTGTAGGCTTTAGGGTTTAGGATGAGGGTGTTGAAAGGGATGTTGCGCAAGTGTGATCTGGGGAATCTAGGGTTCTTATAGGGTCTTCGAGCCCTTTTAAATTTTAAGTCTACCCAAGGTTCTTTGTACAAGTGGGGATTATTAAGGCCTCTACATTACACAATTCTCTTTACAGGGGTCGATAGGGTTCTGTGTGAGGGGTCAACATCACACGGGGTTTGCAAAGGTTTGAAGAAGACGGCAAACAAACCCTAAACCCTAAACCCTAAACCCAAGGGAGTAGGGGTTAGAATAGATTGCATTCGTTTGGGGACCAGCTTCGCCTTTGAAAGCCTCCACATTACAAACCGGCCCAGTGCTGACCTTCTCAAAGCAACTGAGGATTTTCGATCGCTGAAGATTAATCGGAACCTTTCACAGATTCGGCTTGAGTGGCTTGAGGTAGGGCCTGTGCAATCTAGGATTATCCAAGTCGAGTTTAGGCAGCTAGGGGATCTAGGAGCCGGAGTCTAGGGTCCAGGGTTCAGGGTTTCGTGTTACGTCTATATTGGATAAAATTGGCTGTTTTCGGGGCGGGCCCAGGGGAAAACTTCGACCCCCACAGCATATGACTTGACAAATGTTGAATTTGCCCTCCGGACGATGCTACGGAGCGGCAGTGCCACTTGGGCAACGGTCGACGCAATGCAGGTTCAGCTGAAGAACATAACGTCCATACTGCCTACACCCTACAACCCTGGAGCTGTCAAGCTCGAAATCCTGAAATTTTGAGAGCGTGTCCTACACAACCGTGTGTTCTACCGTCTTCGGGCTTGCGGATTGCAGCTCAACGTGGGATAAAGCAGGGGTCAGGCCCTACGGAGCCATTTAATATAGTCCACCGGTTTAAGGATCCCAAGAAGGTAGGTTATTCAGGTTTAAGGACCCCAAAAGGTAGGTTATTCAGTCTCTAGGTAAAGCTTAAGACATCACAAGAGCATTCGGCGACCTGACATGGCTGCGGCCGTTGTCGCTTTTCTGTGGAGTTCGGCATGCAGCTCTTTCTTCTTCAGGGCTCTGTCCCTGAATCTTTATAAACCCTAAGACCCTAAAGCGCAGAACCCACTCCTCAATTCCGGGGTCGTCATTCTGTTCCACCTAGGCTCCGGGTGCATGATCTAGCCTTTGAGCCTAAACCCTAAACCCTAAACCCTAAACCCTAAACCCTACACCTGAAACCCTAAACCCTAAACCCGAAACCCTCAACCCTAAACCCTAGACCCGAAACCCTAAACCCTAAACCACACACCTGCGCGAATGGGACTGTTTTGGGGCTCAACTCCAGGCTTTGGAGACTTGGGGCCTCCACCTTTTAACGCGTTGAACCCTAAACCCCTAAACCCCTAAACCCCTAAACCCCTAAACCCTAAACCCTAAACCCTAAACCCTAAACCCTAAACCCTAAACCCAAAACCCAAAAACCCTAAACCCTGATCTGGGACTGCACTTATGCGAGGACCCATCAGCCCTGATAGAATGCTACTGAGCGAAGACAGTGTTTTGGGGGTTTGGGGTTTTGGGGAACTGATGCATTTAACAGTTCATGGTGGCTTGGGTACTACCTTATTCCGTGTTCGTATTGGGGTCTTCCTGTCACGACTGTTTAGAGCCCCCCAACATGATACAGCTGAACCAAAGCCCTATACCCAAAGCCCAAAGCCCTAGAGCCTGAGATGGGTTTAGGGTCCCCGACATGATAGACTAGTTCGAGCTGCCGGCCGAAAGCACGTCGGAGGTCACGAGGGCTCGTAAGGGCCAGTTCAGCCTGACACCAAGGCCCAAAAGACCACACAGGTTGACGTTCAGCCGCAGTTTAGTGTCTAGGATGTGAGTTTTGAGGCTTAAGTTGGGTTTAGGGTTTAGGGTTATTAAGTTATGAGCAGGCAAGGAAGGCTGTATGGCTGTTGTGAAGGCTTTGGGAGTTTAGGACTGGAGGGCTGGTGGGCCTTGTGCACCTTTACAAGAGAGGCCTTCATATTTGCCTACACTATCTTGGGGGAGCTCCTTGTTATAATTGTAGTAAATAGGGCCCCAAAACCCTATTCTAATCATTTATTATAATTATAGTATACAAGGCCCCAAAACCCTATTCTAATCATTACGGCCCCTACAGCATTCCCCTTCACGTTTCTTCCTGGTGCATCTGAATAGCAGGAAAGCCGTCACCCGGTGTCCTTCTGGTTCGAAGGAACCTTGTATGGGAGTGTGACCAACGAAGGACAGCATTCTCTTCTAACTCGATGTAAGTATATATTTATATACACATGTATATGTATACATATACTGTTATGGATATAATGCTTTATACGCACAGTCAGGCCCTATTCGAATCATGAAGACGCCTTTACTAGTTGGTGGTGCTGGTTTCTGAAGAGTGGGGGAAGCAGTGCCAGTTTAACAGCTTTGAAGCTTCAAAGGGGAAGGGCTCATCAAGAAACTTCAAGTTCCAGCTAACCCGTTGTCTGGTCTTTGCGTGTGTCTGTATGTATGCCCGTAAGTCGGTACCTGGTACGCAAGAAGGTAGGTAGGCTAGTAGGTAACTAGCTAGGCAGGCAAGTTAGGGGAGGCAAGGTAGGTAGGCAGGGAGGTAGGTAGGTAGATAGCCATGTCTGTATGTAGGAAGATATGAACCTTCAGACCTCCTGTAGCTCTTCTCTTCAGCAACCGCCCAGCCTTCATCGCCAACGAGCGGACGGAAAAAGTTTGATTTGCAGCACCGAAGCTCGGCGGTTTAGGATTCATGCGCACTAAGGGGTGCCAGGGTTTAAGGGTTTGGGGTGCCAGGTTTTTGGGCGTGCAGGCTTTAAGGCTTTAGGGCTTGCAGGTTTGGGTTTGGGGGTCAGGGATCACGCTCGGTCGTGGTCAACATACTTTTCCCTGCAGTCTCAGCATAGGAAAGGCTAAGGTCGCAAAGTTGGAAGGGAAACAAGGCTTGCCAGCGTGATGCCACAAGTATAGTTTGGAGGTGCGTCCTCAGGTGCACAAACAATTACAGCGGTTGTCGGCGCGTCTGGTTATGCTTCAGCTTGTGACCCATCGAGTGGGGACTATGCACTTTCAAAGACGAATCTGAGCACAATCGCGGTCTTCTGTGCACTCGTGACCGTGAAAGCACCGACCGAAAGAGTCAACGCCAATCAAGTCCAAAGTCAAAAAGGGGTCGACATGCTCCTCGCATATTTTGCTAATGAAAGCAACAACGAAACACGGGAACCAAGACAAGGCAGGCTCAAAGTGACTTTGTTGTATAGTTCTACGCGTACCTCGTAGCCTACTTGTGGAGTAGAGCTCGGGAAATCGAAGCGAGTCGACAGATTTAAATAAGTTGTTGTCAAGCGCACAAATTTTCAGTTTTCGGCCTGGTACCGTTGGCTCAGACATGTTTTTTCCATCAAGAACATGCTTTCCAAGTCCACGCAACTTCAGCCCACGCCTTCAGGCTTAGGGTTTATGGTTTAGGGTTTAAGGTTTAGGGTTAAGGGTTTAGGGTTCAGGGTTTGGGGTTTAGGGTTTAGGGTTTACGCATAGGAAGTCGTTTGCTCTCAAAGTTTGTAGTTTCAATTTTTGGTTCGTGCATGCTTCCCATCCCGAGAGCCCAAGTCCATCCACGGTGTTATTTTACCGGTTATTTTAGTGTACCAATTCTTAAACTTATTATTATATTTACGTAATAATTCTGGAATATCTTTAGCCCTTCACACGCACCTCAGCAACCGAAGCTTCAATTGCTGAGTTTGCAGCATAAGATGGCGGACGGCTTTTGATGGTTACCTAGCAGGCTGTGACGATGCTGGGAACCGGGTTGAGCGCTCAGATACGGCTTTCAACATTTTTGGTTTTGAGGGTTTGGGAGTGTGGCGTGGGTTTCGGCTCTGGTTGCCATGATCAAGGTTTCAAGGCCTTGCGCTTGCATCTCAGGGCTGGGTTGGGTTGAAGTAGACTGGACGGTGGCTGGTTGTAAGCTCCGCGAAATATTCCACCAAAACCATAACCTTGAAGGTGCAGACTGTCTATTGCTTCCGCTTCAAGCTGGCTCTGCGTCTGTAACCTTGGTTCCTTGTAGCCGGTGGTGGGAGCCCCCAGAAATTAACCCTGGACGCCCATCGAATCATGCTGTGAATCGCAGGGCCTACACTAAAGAATCCTAAAGCGCGGAACCCTGATGATGCCTCGAGATCCAGCATGTTTGAACTCTGGAATTTATTGAGAAGCACAGCGGATTCGGAAAGTGGGCTCAATATATAGTAAGTGCTGCTGCTGATAATGCCAAGTAAGGTGCACATTGCCAGGACTTTCGACCTTAGACCGTATATCCCTGATTGCATTGTGCGTGAAGCGCTTCACGTGCACCTGAAATCCAACCCTAAGCAGAAAACCCTAAACAACAGAACCCGGAAGCATCAAAGAGTTTGAAGCCAGATAAATTTCCTTCAAGTTATCCTTAAACCTTGAATCGAAGCCCTGAACCGTCTAGCCCGAAAGCCCAACAAAGCACACTTAGAATCTTACGGAAACCAAATCCTGTTTTTTGTGCTACAGAACCTACAAGACCTGGTAACATCACAACCAGAAACAGCGAAAGCCGAGTTTAGGGCCCGAGGCCCTATCCCTTACAGGGGCCGCGACTGGAGGTTTTCCCTGCCTTAGCCTCCGGGATTTGGGGGAGGTGTTGGGGGTTGAGGGTTTAGAGGTTGAGGGTTTAGGGTTTATGCGTCTATGAACGGGTTTGGGGGGTTTCAGGGTTTGGGTTTGGGCCTTCCCATTGACTCTTCTTACATCGGACATGTCTGTTTTGCTTGTCGGCGCACCCAGATACCTAGCCTCCCGTAATGTGATAGGGTGGGAACCCGCATTGGAAGAGGGCTTTGTGACCTACTCTACTTTATCTCGGTAGAGAGGAAATAGGAGTAATGTCATTAAATTACATATGTATTGAGACTTGTTTAGGAATTGAAAGTGTCGTGGAGCTTGATTTCGGTGCAGAGCTCACCCGGATACTATCCACAATGCTTGTGGTTAAGCCTTGTCCTGGGTGCCCAATGCCAGCTGATAAAGGAATATGCCTTACACTCACACAAATTACAGTGCGCTTCCTCTGGTGGCGTAAACGCATGCCCGTGAAGGAGTCGTAGGGGTGCAGCTCGGACAGGGCTTAGGGTCGAGTGTGACGTACGGCTCTTTGGCGGTCTTTTCATGAAGACGCTTTGGGGTTTGGGGTTCAGGTTTTGCTTTCTTGATTTCCGGTTTCCTTTGTAGATATTTGCCTTGTTCGGCTAAGTAGCGTTTATTGTGGCGAGAAGGGCGGGTTTATGTTAATCAGGTTAGCCCTAAACCTTTAACCCTAGCTCCTAAATTTCCGATCCTCAATCTTTAACACCCAATGTCAAACCCCTACTTCTTAGCCACGACCTGGACATCTTAGCGCGTGCTGCGATCATCCGGGCTCTGCAAAGTGGCGAGATGGGTTGGGGTTCATGGCTGGGCGGAGGGTTGAGAGAACCTGAAGCGGAAACCTCTAAACATGAGTCTAGCATCGTAGGTTCTACAGCAGGAGACTGGAGTTTATAGAACAGAGTCTAGAGTTCAGGCTTTAAGCTCAGAAAGCGGGGCAATATTGCAGTGTGAAATTGAGAGAAGCCGAGAGTCCTTGATGAAAGTGAGCATGCTTCGGATCCAGATATAATTTCAACTTGGAGCTTCACATCCCACACCCTAAGCCCTACTCCCGAAATCTGAAGCTCCAACACTCTACATCCTGAACCCTCAACCCCGATTTCTCGGTTTCTTGCGCCCTGCGTTCCCCCAATGGCCGCACCGCCGTGGTGAGCTTTCAGGGAGGCACGGGCATAATATGAAGACCCACAAGGCACAAACCCCACAGCTCAAAATCCAACACCTTCAGTCCTAAACTGTAAAGTAAAGCCCCAAAAAAGGCATTTGGGGTTGAACCGCACGCCAAGCGAGAAGAGTTCTCCAATACCCAAGCACGTGCTCACGGCAAACGCAGCATTGGCTTAGGTGCCTTAAGCAATGGGAATCGTCGTGTCTTCCTCTTAATCGGACATGCATGTTTTTTGTCCACCAGCAGCAGCAGATAGGATCTGATTAGACTACGTTCCTGGATTAAAGGTTGTTGGGTTACCTGGGTAGAAATATGGGGTTTCGATCAAAGCCCTCACGTGGGATTGGTAGTTATTGCGGCTCCTCCAGTACAGCCGTACAGGGTTCTTGAGAGTTTAGACCCACCCTGAGCCGCACGTGTGGCCGGGTCTATAGTGCGACGTAGCGCGTCTCGAGAAGCTACCATAGAACCACATGCAGACGGACCGTGGTCTAGAGAGGGCCGGGCCCACTGTTCAGTGTCCACATTGGTTTCAAGGATGGCAACCCTAAACCCTAAACCCTAACCACCCCCTCCATCCCCCACAAAAACTTAAATGCCAAACCCTAAAGGCGCGTTGACTCATGCTTTTTGCACCACCAAAACCAGGCACGATGCTGTCAGATCGCAGTCGCCCCTCGGACGGTAATGTTTTGGGGATCGGGCTTCAGGGTTTAGGCCCTAAGCCCTAAGCCCCTAAACTCCTAAACCCCTAACCCCTAAACCCTAAACCCTAAACCCTAAGCCCTAAGCCCCTAAACCCCTCAACCCTAAACCCTAAACCCTAAATCCTAAGCCCTAAGCCCTAAACCCCTAAACTCTAAACCCTAAATAAGGTTAAAAGGCCGGTAAACGGCCTTTCCCACCTTATCATTTTTAACCGCCGGGGCTGCAGTTTAGCCGGCCCGCTCGGTTAGAAGCCAAATCTGTCAAATTGAACCGGCCCGGGCCGTTTAAAAGCCGAAATCGATTAAATTCGGCCGGCCGGCCGGTTAAATTTAACGAGGCCGAAGCCAATTAAATTTAACCGGCCGGGCCGTTAAAAACACCGCAAATGGATTAAATTTAACCGGCCGGGGCCGATTAAAGCCGAAATCGATTAAATCTAACCGCCTGGGGCCGATTAAAAGCGAACTCGACTAAATTTAACCGGATCGTATGTGCCTAACTGTTGCAGCTTGGTTGAAGTGAGACCGATAGAGAGAGAGAGAGAGATAAGGTTGAAATGCACCATTCGTATCCACCTAGCTGTTATAGTTTGGTTGATGTGAGAGCGAGAGGGAAAGCAGTGAGTGAAAGCGAGAGGGAGAGCAGTGAAAGCGGAGCGAGAGCGAGAGATAAGGTTGGAAATCCACCATTCGTTCCCACCTCATTTATGCAGTGTTGTTGATGCGAGAGTGAGAGAGAAAATGCCCCAGTCGTTCTTGGCCTCATCTTTGTGGCCTCGTCTCAGCGAGAGCGCAGACGAGAAATAAGGTTGGAAATGCAACCTTCATTTGCTACCTTATTTTTTCAGTCTCGTTGCATCGAAAGCGAGAACGAGAGATAAGTTTGCAGTGGGGAGAGCGGAAGATAAGCTTGAAACCCACCCCTTCATCTCCACCTTATATTTGCAGCGCTGTTGTGCAGCATTGTCGTGATCGAGCTCACTCGCCCGCCCTGTGTCTTCGCCCGCCCTGTGCCTTGCATGCTCCAGCATGGATGCCTATTGTCGTGCGGCTTTACCCCTCAACTTGTCAGAGAATGAGTTATTGGAACAGGCGAGAGGTTTAGGGTTTAGCACTGAATGTACACGGCCCCCCTTAACCATAGTTCGATGTTGGTAGGAGCAAAAGCTTCTTGTTGCAGGCAATGGTCACCAGCCTCGAACAGGCCCAAGAGTTGCAACAGCACGTGCAGAATCTGGACCAGACCTTGAAGGACAACAACTTACAGCGAGTCCAAGTCCCGGGCGAGGGCGACTGCGAGTACTTGGCCTTGATCGCTTCTGGGAAGCAAAACGACCTGGACCTCGGTTCTTTGGCCGACGTCCGGATTCTTGTCTTCCAGGGGCTTATGGCTTATGGCCAACGAAGCGAAATACAAGCCCTTCTGGGACGACGATGCCTGGGGATCCTACACAGTCTGGGCGAGGAGGCAGCTGGTCAACGGTACCTGGGGAGACGATTTCACGCTACAGGTAGCTCGGTGTCATTTGTGTTCTTCACGTGATGATAAGGTAGGAACTGAGTATAGTCATCATGTGATCTTTCAGGATTAGGTTCATATCATCATGCTTCATCACCTCATCATTTCCATTGTCTTAACCAACCTTTTCCCAGGCATTCGTGGACCAGACGCGGGTCGGAGCCAGGGTCCTGTACTTGGAGGTGGATCCGGCCCTCAAAGACTATCAGCTGGCGTGCACGACACGGTTCCTGCCGCAGAAAGGTATTAGGCTGAAAGTACTGGTCGGGTTCAAGCATCATCACCTTACTTTTCCGTTTCAGGGATGATACGGTAGAAACTGCATATAGTCATCATGTGATTTTCAGGAGTAGGTTCATATCATCATGCTTCATCACCTCATCATCGCTCAGGAGTGGCACTACGATGCCGTCGTGCCGGCGACCATTACGAAGCGCAAGGCCGGCAAAAAGAAGGCCGGTGGTGCGTCGGGGCACAACTTGGCCAACCGCAAACCCGCCCCGGACCACCTCGCGAAGACGAAACACGCCATTGGCGAGGAGAAGCTTCCTCCGGAGCGCTTTTTCCAAAGTGCGATGAGCACTAAGGCCGAGGGGTCGCCCAGGGACCGGGTGTGCTCGAGCGCCGTTGGGACTGCAAGCCAGATTTGAAAAGGAAGAAGCAGCTTCCGAAGCTTACACTATGGTAAAAACCACAACAGCCACTGGGTGCCCATGTGGTTGAAGACTGTGGGGCCCTCCATTTGCCAGCCGGCACCTACATTCCAACATGTAGTCCGGTTGCTGATTCGGCTGAATCAGTTGGAGCTCATCCCGACTTAACAGGAAGAACAGCTGGAGATTGTGGTTGCCACTGTTTGCTGATCCTGCAAAAGCTGCAGGAAAGGAAGCCCACACCAGCCGTAAGAAGGGGCAGGGTTCCACCAGAAGCCCCAGAAGGTGAACCTTGCAATGCACTCTCAAACGTGCGAGCTGAGCCCACAATGGCTAGCTTTGGGGCACTGGGTTCTTGAGCAAAAAACAGGCCAGCGTCCAAATCCTCGATGTCGGTGCAGCTATATGCGCACAAAAAAACAGAAAGCTTGCTACCATTAAATGAAAAAGTTTTGCGGCGGCTCGGGCGGTTTATGGGCTTAGACTCCAAAAAATTAGATTTCTCAGCCCTATTTATACTTGTGAAGTCGTCGTCTCCAGGATACTGATACATGAATCTTGACCGATAGCAGAAAGCAGAAGAAGCAATTTGGCCAAACAATTTAGGGGTTTAGGGTTTCGGGTTTAAGATTTCGGGCTTAGGGTTTCGGGTTTAGGGCCCTCAACTATACACCGCTAAGCTGCCGCAACCTCAGCGCCCCCGAAGCCCGAAGCTCCCCGATCCCCAGGCCACGAAATTGCCCGCTTTTTTGGGGACCAAACCAGGACCCCCAAATGGCCTTTTCATGGAGCCCTTATGGTCTTTAATAGTGGTTATTCGGGGCACAATAGAGGGTAGCCGGGGGCTCTGGGAGGAAAGAGGCCTTAAGAATCAAAGAATCAGAAACGCTATTCTTTAAAGGGTTCCCTGTAGGGACCAAGTCTTAAGGCCTCATATAATGCAACCCCACAATATGGGAAGCAGTGAGAGCAGCGACACATGTCCTTAGTAGTGCAAGCCTGGGAGAGGGACCACACGTCGCCGCCTCGCGATTTGCAATACGCCCTAAGCCCTAAGCCCTACACCCCAAACCCTAATCTTAAAACCCCAGTCTAGCAATGATTAGTTTAATGTATTTTCATGATGATTTCTACAGGGAAATTCTCATAGGGAGTCTTGCAAAGGTAGGTTTTACATTCGAAAGCACCCTGAGGCACGATCTCCGACGCCTTCCTTAACACCCTGAGCTCTAAACCCGAAATCCTTGGACCCTAAGCCGTATACCCTAAACCGTAAAACTTTTATCCTATGCCCATAAAAGCATGATCTCCGAAGCCTGCAGCACCAGGTCAGAAGCTCTGCATCAGCATCCTCAAGAAGGCCGCTGTCACGGTTTAGGGTTTAGTGGTTTGGTTTTGTTTTTAAATAGGGCGTTATGGACATAAATGGCCACGTAGTTTAGGCATTTGTGTAAAGGCTTGGAGGAGGGTTGAGGGTTTAGAGCTCGGCAATTGCTGGGAGAAGTAGCACCACAGAAACCCTTAAACCCCTAAACCCCTCAACCCCGAATCCCAAAACCTTAAACCCCTAAACCCCTGAACCCTGAACCCTAAACCGCAGGCTTCAGGACAAGGGTTTCGTGCTTTGGAAGGACTTCACAGGTGGAGGGATTTTTGGAACGGTTTCGGAGGCTTCTGAATGGTCTTGGAGGGCTTGACGCTCGAGAGCGTTTGGGATTTCTGGCTGGGTCCTTATTGTTACTACTATTATGTATTACTGCTGTTGTTGTTACGACGAGTGTTACTATCATTCCGGCAAAGCCCATGTTCCGTCATGAAGTTTCAGGGCCTTTAAAGGGTGAGGACTGACGTTAGACTACCTTGAGTAGTAGTTTAGGGTTCAGGGAAGCGTAGGGTTAAGGGCTACCTTAGTAGTTGTCGAGGGTTTAGGGTTGAGGGCTTTTGCTGTATGGTTTAGGGTTGAGGGTCTAGGGTCGAGGGTTTAGGGTTGAGGGCTCTGGCTTTAGGGGTAGGAAGTGTAGTGGTAGTAGTAGTAGTAGTAGTAGCAGTAGCAGAAGTAGTAGTAGTAGCAGTAGCAGAAGTAGTAGTAGTAGTAGCAGCATCAGGAGTAGTAGTAGTAGTAGTAGTAGTAGTAGTAGTAGTAGTAGTCGTCGCCCGCAAAGTGCTGAGCCCGCTCGCACAGCGTCCAATTGAATTGAAAATAGTAGTAGTAGTAGTAGTAGTAGTGGTGGTAGCAGTCGTAGTAGTAGTAGTAGTAGCAGCAGCAGCAGGAGTAGTAGTAGTCGTCGTCGTGGTGGTGGTGGTGGTAGTGGTAGTGGTAGTGGGTAGTGGTAGTGGTAGTGGTAGTGGTAGTGGTAGTGGTAGTAGTAGTAGTAGTAGTAGTAGTAGTAGTAGTAGTAGTAGTAGTAGTAGTAGTAATAGTAGTAGTAGTAGTAGTAGTAGTAGTAGTAGTAGTAGTAGTAGTAGTAGTAGACGTCGTCGTCATCGTCGTCGTCGTCGTAGTAGTAGTAGTGGTAGCAGTAGTAGTAGTAGTAGTAGTGGTAGTGGTAGTGGTAGTGGTAGTGTTTTCAGTAGTAGTAGTAGTAGTAGTCGTAGTCGTAGTCGTAGTCGTAGTAGTAGTAGTAGTAGTATCTGTATTATCTTCTGGTTCTGGGTTTCTGAATGGGCTTGAATCGTAGCCACCCGCAACGGGTTACCAAGTAGACTAGTAGGACAGGGTGTAGGATCTTGGTTCACTGCAACGGCCAGAACAGTGCATAGTAACATTATTCCTTTTGGCTGCTTCATACAATTCGAGTAGCCTATGTACAACATTGTCCACAGCCCCACCCAACCCGAAACCCTAAACCCTATGCCCTTTCCCCCCCCACCGAAGCCTGAATAGCGTGTAGGAGGTTTAGGGTTTTAGTTTAGGGTTTAGGTTTAAGTATTGTTCAAAAACTTAAGCCTCAGATGCGGTGCAAGTGAGTAGACAAAAACAGGGTTGGTTTTGGACATTTCCAGCATAAAGCATGTCGGTTATCGTGGAAGTCTCACTGCCCAGTGGCAAGACAGTTACTGTGCAAGCGGGCCTGAACGAAACTGTGGAGATGTTGACACAACGGGCATGCATCGGTTTGGGAGCCGGGAATGGGCGGCTGGTAGACTGCTCAGGAGTCGTGCAGAACGGATGCGCGGAGATCACAAATACCCGGATTCGCAACGGTGACTCGCTGACCTTGCTTGTGAACAGAATCCAAGTTCGGTCTAATGGTTTTTCTTTTGCAGCCATTCTTGGCGATGGATCCGTTGTGACCTGGGGTAAGGCTCTCTATGGTGGCGACAGCAGTGCTGTGCGGACTCAGCTGAAGAATGTGCAGCAGATCCAAGCCTCTGACGGCGCTTTTGCTGCCTTTCTTGGTGACGGATCCGTCGTGACCTGGGGTCATGCTGCCTTTGGTGGCGACAGTAGTGCTGTGCAGGGGCAGCTGAAGAATGTGCAGCAGATCCAAGCCTCTTCCGCTGCTTTTGCTGCCATTCTTGGAGATGGATCTGTCGTGACCTGGGGCCGATATGACTGTGGCAGTGACAGCAGTGCTGTGCANCTGCTTTTGCTGCCATTCTTGGAGATGGATCTGTCGTGACCTGGGGCCGATATGACTGTGGCAGTGACAGCAGTGCTGTGCAGACTCAGCTGAAGAATGTGCAGCAGATCCAAGCCTCTGACGGCGCTTTTGCTGCCATTCTTGGTGACGGATCCGTCGTGACCTGGGGTCATGGTGCCTTTGGTGGCGACAGTAGTGCTGTGCAGGGGCAGCTGAAGAATGTGCAGCAGATCCAAGCCTCTTCCGCTGCTTTTGCTGCCCTTCTAGTAGATGGATCTGTTGTGACCTGGGATGATGCTGACTTTGGTGGTGACAGTCGCGATGTACAGGATCAGCTACAGAACGTGCAGCAGATCCAGGCCACTAAGAGTGCTTTCGCTGCCATTCTTGGCGATGGATCCGTTGTGACCTGGGGTGGTGCTGTCTACGGTGGCGACAGCAGCGCTGTGCAGGCTCAGCTGAAGAATGTGCAGCAGATACAAGCCAACGGCGGTGCTTTTGCTGCCATTCTTGGTGACGGATCCGTCGTGACCTGGGGTCATGCTGGCTTTGGTGGTGACAGTAGTGTTGCGCAGGGTCAGCTGCGAAACGTGCAGCAGATCCAATCATCTGAAAGGGCGTTTGCGGCCATTCTTGACGATGGATCGGTCGTGACATGGGGTGCTGCTGACTACGGTGGCGACAGTCGTGCCGTGCAGGACCAGATCAAGACCTGTCGATAGATTAGGGTTTAGGGTTTGGGGTTTAGGGTTGGGGGATTAGGGTTTAGGGATTCGGGTTTAGGGTTTGGGGATCAGGGCTCAGGTTTTAGGGATCTGCACGTGTTTGTACATCGTTGAGCTTCTCGGCGGTGTTTGCGATCTGCGTTGCAACTCTCGCAGCAGTACAGAAAGTCGTTTTCAGGCTCGTGCGCAAAGACACCCTGAGCCCTAAACCCTAAACCCGTTTCGGGATGGATGGTCTGTCGTTCATGCAGGCTCAGCGTGCGATGAGAGATTCGATGGAGGGATGGGTCAGGGTTTGTGAGAGCTGGGGCCTAGCTGTGGGGCTGTATGCCTAGCAGTGGGGTCTTGGCCTGGACTGAGCAATCGCTCCAGGCCCCTTGCCAACTGGCATTTCGCCGAGGGTTCACTCTGCGGGTGGAAATGGGGTTTAAAAAAACCTCTAAACCCAAGCCGAAATCAAAGTGCTGACATGGCCCTCCTCGTCATTTTACATAGAAGCCCGCTCCCCTTACCTGTGTCCCGATGGCGAGGGGCCGTAATTTGAGCGAGTCATAAGCTATGTTCTCAACACACCCTTATCATGTAGGGCCATGTAAGGGCTTAAATGGTTACCAATACTTTGTGGGGGGAATTGTAGTTATTCTACCCCCCAAACCCAAGTCTAATTATTAAGGCCCCTTTGGTACAGCCCTCCCAGGAGCTTGAAAGAGGAGCCCTTGGGAGGAAATTCAAGGATTCCCCTAAAGCCCTGAAGCCCGAGCACAGCACCCTTGCAGAAGCCTTGACGGAACCCTAAACCCTAAACCCCGTAACCATTGCAGAAAAACCTCAAAGGTTGGCACCGTAATCGTTAAACGCCCTAGAATCTGCCCTAGAACCCTCAAAACACCACGCCCTAGACCCTAAAACCTTGAACCCTAGACCCTAAACCCGTGGACCCTGAACCAACCCTAAACCCTAAACTCTAAACCCCTAAACCCCTAAACCCCCTGAACCCCTAAACCCCGAAACCTTAAACCCGCAAAAGCCCCTAAACCTTAAGCCCCCAAAATCCTCCCAAAATCCTAAACGCCCTAAAGCAACCCGCTCCCAGAGGCTTCCGAGGATCGAAACGACCAGGAGACGACTTTCGTCGCCGCGCCTTGGGGCGGAGGCTTTGGAGGCTTTTGATTTTTTTAAGATTTTTTAACAGGGGATTTATGGATTCAGGGTTTTTTACAAGGGGATTTAGGGTTTTTTACAAGGGGATTTGTGGGTTTACGTAGGCTTTCATAAGGTTTCGATGTAAGGGGGTTTTATGGGTCACTTTGTTTTGAGGTGGTGGTGTGTTCAGGCTTTTTTTGTCTTTGAGGCCGGGCTTTGTGGTGTAGGGTTCCGGGTGTGGGATTATTCGTTGTGTGCATGTCTTGTGTGTGTGTGTGCGCACAGGGGAGCTCGGGGGGTTCATGGCGTAGGATTTGCTTTGGAGTGAGTTAGTGGGTTGGGATGTGGGTGGGTATACCGGGTTCAGGGCGATGCTGAGAGTTGAGCTGAAAAATTTCCTGATTACTGGCGCGTTGTGAAAGTAAGGCTTTGAGCTTGAGCTCAGGGTCGTGCGAGCTTTGGGTGGGTCGCGGGCGCTGTGGATAAGGCCCTCCGTGACCTTCGGGGTTTTGGGCGTTTTGGGGTTTGCAGACGAAGGGTTTTCTTGCCAGTAACCATATATGAACCCTGACAGATCACGCCTAGTATGATCTCGGGGCCTGGATGCTTACCGATAATTTTCGCAGGGTTCCTAATCCATACATTGCTTGTGCTATGATATACACAAACCCCCATTCCAGTTGTTAAGGCTCCCGTGCTACATCGAGAACTACACTAAACCGTTCAGGGTTTGAGGGTGTAGGATTTAGAGTGCCCCAACCAAAGCAACTCATTCTTGGATACAACCCTAAACTCTAAACCTTAAACCGAAATCCTGAACCCTAGGCTTTCTTGCTCCTGGGAAGGTCAGCTTTCCGATTAGCGTGCTTGAGAAACCTTAAGAGGAAACATAACCTCAAGACCCAGGCCCCCAAATCCTAAACCCCAAAACCCCCAAACCCGGAGCCCGAACTCCTGAACCCTAGGCCTACATCCTAAAACCCCAACCCTGAACCATTTTCCCAACACCCGAAACCCCAAACCCTAAGTCCTAATCCCGGAGCCTTACACCCAACATGCTCCATATCTGAAGCAGCTGAGGCGTGTGTCCGGGAAGTGCCACACTTTCAGCAGCTCTTTTGACCGCAACCGGTTTAGGCTTTAGAGGGCTCAGGGTGTAGGGGATACGACGACTGTACGGATCCGTCCGAAAATTTTTGCGGTTTGCTTCCCCTCCTACAGTGACCCAGTTTACGCCCGGAAGAAAGGGAGGCCTGAGGGGTAGCTTCAAGGATAAATTGAACTGTGGCTCTTGGGGACTTGCCAAGTTGCTTCCTTTGTTGGGCTATGGGTTTCCTTTACTGCGTATTTCAAAACATGCAACCCCTAAACCTCTATTTCATATGTATATTTAAACCCTAATGACCTTGTCGGCCAAGGCCAAGAATTCGTCGGCCAAGGCCATTTCGGTGTTTTTGGCGTTGGCCGACGAAGGTTGGCCTTGGCCGACGAATTCTTGGCCTTGGCCGACGAAGGGGGCTTCGTCGGCCAAGGCCAAGAATTCGTGCCAAGGCCAAGGGCAACATTCGTCGGCAAGGCCAGTCACTCGCTCTGTGCCTTCTCCTCGACCCGTTGCTGGGTTGACCTGTACATGAAGAGGAAGATATAGCCTTATATTATTTTTTCGAGTTTAAGCTGCGAAGACTTCGCATAAACGAAGCTTGTCGCAACAGCAGCGTGCAGTATGGGGAACCCGTGATGACAAGTGAAGTGATTTGCGGGTGGTTCTTCAGCATTTGAACTTGAACAGAGGACTTGCTGGATTCTGCAGGTAGCTGCCCCACAGTGTAAGAGGCAAGGAAATGTTTGAAGTGAGTCGCGACGCATGTTTGCCAGAGTCAGTGACACGGTTTGTGCAGGGTTGTTGGCTAGTGGCAGCGACATCACGAATCGCTGCATTTTTGGGACCACAGCAACCGGTAATGATCTGTTCCTCGATTTGTCCAGCTGACATTCACAGCTGATTTCGTGGTTTGAATGCAGGGATGTACCATCCAAACAGAGGAGAACACCCAGGACAGCAGCATGTGTTGCGAGGACCAGATATCTGCTTTCGGCGGTGCATGCGCTGAGAACGAACAGTGCGCACAAGCCTATGAAAAGAACTTACAAAAGAGTTAGGGGTCTTCGAGAAGGCTTCGCTGGAAGCACTGGCTGAAATGGCTGCACGTGTTGGTGAAGGTTGACAAAGTCCTGACAAACCGTATGCATCAAGCCCTCTAGAACCCGAGAGCAGACCCTTTTCAGGTAAGCCCGCTTGTAAACAACACCCGAAGCATTAAATCCGAGGCTAAAGTCTAAGCCCTAAACAAGCCCTAAACCCTAAACCCAAAAACCGTTACTGCCGAGGCTAGAGCCTTCCACTTTGCGGGCACTGTGTGGCCCGGATTCAACGCCTATGCGGGCTTTGACTTTGGTGCGGTTTCCGAAGTCTTTGTGTTTTCAGGGTTTATAGGAACTTACCCTGAGCCCAAGCCCTTAACCCTAAGACTTTGGAGGGCTGTACAATGTTTTGGAGGTTGTGAGAGGTTGTGAGAGGAACTTGGAGGGGCGTGTTTGGTTTTAAAAGTTTGTAGGGGATCTTAGAGGCGGTTTTGAGGAGGTTGTATAGATCGGTTTTGGGGTTTAGGGACCACGGTTTAGGTGTAAGGGTTTAGGATTTTGGGTTTGCCGGCTCCTTCTTGCGGTAGTGAAAAGTGTCCGCTTTTGCAGGGAGCAGGCATAAGACGAGCGCTCTCCTAGTTCCTTCGTTTTTGTCGGCCATACTCGCTCTCCTAAACCGTAAACCCGCAAACCCTCGACCTTACGACTTACAAAGCCTGAGTCCCTTATTGGATGTGCGTGGGCTTGAAGAGGTGGATTAAGTGTTTCGAATTATATAGGTTTTGTAGCGGAGCTGTTTCATTGCAGTGCCAAGGGGGTCTCGTACTTCTGGTTAGGATAATTTTGGGTTTGGCGTTGCTTGAGAAATGCTGCTTTCGAGGGGACCCACCAATAGTGCTGGATCGATCCAACTCAGATGCCAGTTTAAGGTGTGATCAGGCATCAAAGGTCCGCAAACACTCAGGCTTTGGTTTATGGGGCCCCTGAAAAGGGACTCCAAGACGCTTAGTTGTGACGTCCTCGAGATCATGTGGCATTCGGAGACCTTGTATGTACTCGTAACCTACATTGAGCCGACACCCCAGACCGGGTTTTCTTTTTTGGGGATATGGGTCCTTTCTTGTAAAAAACTCAACAATGCGCATTTTTGGGCTTACCGGGACATCTCCACCTACAGTAGCAGCCCCTGGCTTGAAAGTTGGATTTATCATTTATCTAATGGTATGGATGTTGCATGTTGCTGTCAAGCCCCAACTTCCGAATCCCGCGCCCAGAAGCACTTAATCTGAAGCCCCTGCGCCCTGAACCCTCGGATTTTACAGACCTTAACCCTCAACCCGCAACCTTAAACCCTACACCCCTAAACACCCAGAAGCGACCGACCGACAGTTGGTCAGAAGTAGGGTTTCCTTCGTGGAAGCTGACCAGATACCGATTTGGGTTCAGGGCTTAGGGTTTAGGGGATAAGTTTCAATTTCCCTTATTGGTTTAATCTAGAACTACGACTGAATTTGCGATGGCTGTTTAGTTTCCATCATTTGGTTTCATATACAACCCTAGCTGTGAATGATCTCGGGGATTCTGAAATCGACACCTAGTTGAGCTCTCCTTGGCCTCGCTTAGGCCAGCATTTCAGAGGCCGTCGCTACGCCAAAGGCAGCCCAAGTGGGCGTTGCGATTCGGGGTTGGGTGTTAGTCGGAGGCCTCAAAAGGTGGGATGAAGGTAGGTGGGGTAATCCCAAAATAAGAGTCCTTATATAAGGGATCCTTAATCCTACCTACCTTTATCCCACCTTTTGAGGCCTCCAAGTTAGGCGGGGAGTTCGGCATCTTGCAGGTGTTTTGTAGCCTTCTCGGCCATCTACGTAGGGTTTAGGGTTTAGGGTTTAGGGTCTTCAGAACACAGGGGACCTTTCTACAGAGCCCTGAATCGTAGGAGTCTTCAGATAGCCACCGCTAAACAATACGGCGCCACTTGTTTTCTGAACCCCCCCCTCAATACACCGCCGGTGTGGGGCGTGATTTGCCCCCAGTGGCCTTGTATATAGCTTGCAGCTTGCATTTGGAGCCTCGGCGTTCTGCCAAGGAGTTCGCGCCGCTGTATTGCTCATGGGTTTTCTGATGCGCTGCTTGCTGTTGCTGCTGCTTCTCGGCGGTGCGCTGTTGCCGTTGCTGTCCACGGCGGCGCGGAATCGCAAGAGGAAGAACCAGGCCAGGGAAGGGGTTGCCACAGCCTGGTGCGTGACGAACATGACGTTCAATGGATGCAGCAATCGCAGCAACAGCTGCACAACCGTGACCCATTTAGCGTGCAGTCGAGGCCACTGGAACATTGCGAAGAAAATTTGTATCGATTGGACGCTCTGGGCAGTGAAAAGGCGGTGTTGGCGCACCTCCGCATGGAAAATGCGAAGGTGTTCAGGCTGGTTTAAACATATGGTTTTACAGCTACGAATATTGCGATTTGTGATTGTGTACACACAAAATGGTGCGTTTGCATTTCATGTTCGTACTTCGAAAAGACAAAGGACGGAACCCACAGCATGCTAAGCTTTGTGACATGTACTAGTACGTTTCTAAACCTTGAACCCTATATCAAGACCTGCATCTTCAAACCCAGCTTCCACACCCTAAAGCCCTCAAAAAGCAGTGGCTCGATAAGGCTCCCTTTCAGGACCCTGTAAGGGCTCTTGAAACCACCCTCAAGCATTCAGGACTGAAGGAGAAGTTGCTGGAATCCGTAGGTTTCGGATCGTGCCCGAAGGGTCAGGGGACTTAACTACCAATAGTATTTGGGGGTTCCCTGTTAGAAGGATATTGTAACATGCCCCAAACCCGCATTCTAATTATTAAGGCCCCTCTATTGCCTCACGGGTCAGGGCACTCAGCAGGCAAGGTCTTCGGTACGTTGTCAGTTTAGGGTTTAGGCTTGAGGGTTCCCTTCATTGGGGTTATGAGCACTTATAGCTCTGGTCCGCTGTTCTTGTTTGTGCCATCTCCGAATCAATCCCAGCTCGGAAAAACCAAACTTCCAGGCATATTCCAAATCCCATCCCTTAACTTTGCTGGTCTCCCCTCTCCTGCAATGGCTGTGGGATACTTCTTCGGGGGTAAACATGGGTAAACCATAAACTCCTCAAGCAATGACACCCAAAAGCCCATTAAAACTGTAAGCCGCGCCTGTAAAGGACGCTTTTAGAGTAAACCGTATTGGAGGCCCAAATTTTAGAGCTTTTTGAAAGGATCCCTGAGAGCTAGGCCCCTCGGACCCTAAACCTTAAACCCTAATCCTCAAACTCTAACCTCAAATTTAGGATTCTAAACTCTAAGATCCTACAGACCTTTTACTTTTACAAAGCAGACGAAGCGCAAGGCGACCTCATCATCGCTGAGGACGATTATGGCGACGAGCTCGGAGCCCAGACGATCGCTTGGAGGTTAGGCTTCGGGGCTGAATATGGGGGCCTTAATAATTACCAGTGGTTCCTTGAAAGGGATCTCTAGGGGGTTCCTTTAAAGGGAGCAATAGGGGTTCCTTTTTGTAATTATAGTATAATGGGCCCCATAACCCAATTCTAATTATTAAGGTTCCTACATTGTGTGCTTTCGGTTGAGGATTTCGGGTGTTTTGGTTGAGGATTTGGGGTTTAGGCTTTGGGATTTAGGGTTTAGTGTTCTTAGGAATTAGCTCGTGTTTATGTTATACTTTAAAAAAACGAGGGGTTGATTCGGATGTAGGGTTAAGGATTTAGGACAAGGGTTGAGGGGTTCCGTTTAGGAGCAGTTTAGGGGCAAGGGTTCGCGGTTTCGAGTTTCAGGGGCTCACGGTTTAGGGGTTCAGGGTTTAGGGGTTTGGGAGTGGAGAGGTTCAGGGGTGAGCCCAATAGCCTGAATTAACGAATACACCTTGAACCATAATATCAAGACCCCTACAATTTAAGGTATATATCCCTTAGTCGAGGGTATTGGGCTCTTTGGCTGGCTGACGTCGCATGTACATTCCTGCCCGCATGTCGATACCCAAGGAAAGGGCTGCCTGCTCATCAGAATCCTACCTTTATTGGGTTTACGGTTTCGGGTTTCGGGTTTAGGTGCAGTTGGATCCAAGGTCCGAAACGAAGCTACGACAATCTTCTATACAACCCCTGGCAGATTCCAGTGAGTGGTCCTCCCGTTTGCAATTTGCAGGAGGCACTTTAATCTTGCCTTTCACAGCCCCCGAGCCCTAGCGTACAAAGCCAGAAGCCAAAATCCACCTCACTCTAAACCATAAAAAAACCCCAAAAAGCCTACAGGTGGTGTTGCAAGCCTCCCAGGAGGGTTCCGTAAAGTTTCTATACAGGTAATGCTGAGTCTGTAAGGGTGTGTAAACTTCGAACACTTCGCGGAACCTGGGAAACATGCAGCCCTCACCCATAGCGCAGATGCCTAAAGACTTAGTAGCGCTACCACTGAGGATTCCTGATGCTAACCATACTATACTCGCACATACCTCGAAACCTCATGGCTAGTTCTCGAGGTCCCCCTGTTTGATCCTAAACCCTGAGTCCCCCCGCCTGGGTTGTAGTTTGCGACTACGTGCAACATGTCGATTGCCGTGAAAGTTTCACTGCTCAGTGGCAAGACAGCTACTGTGCAAGCAGGTCTGAACGAACCTGTGGAGACGTTGGCGCAGCGGGCACAGATCGCACTGGGAGTCGGGAAAGGGCGGCTGCTGGACTCCCCCGGAGTCGTTCTGGACAGATGCGCGAAGATCAGCAATACCGGGATTCAGAACCGTGATTCGCTGATCTTGCATGTAAACAGAGTTCAAATTCAGTGCGCCAGCTGTTCTTTCGCTGCAATTCTTGGTGACGGATCCGTTGTGACCTGGGGTGCTTCTGGCGATGGTGGGGACAGCAGTGCGGTGCAGGATAAGCTGAAGGATGTGCAGCAGATCCAAGCCACTAACAGTGCTTTCGCTGCCATTCTTGGCGATGGATCTGTAGTGACCTGGGGTGTTGCTGCCTCTGGTGGCGACAGTAGTGCTGTGCAGGGTCAGCTGAAGTATGTGCAACAGATCCAAGCCACTGCTGCCGCTTTTGCTGCCATTCTTGGTGATGGATCCGTGGTGACCTGGGGTCAGGCGGACTATGGTGGCGACTGCAGTGCCGTGCAGGGTCAGCTGAAGCATGTGCAGCAGGTCCAAGCGACAGGAAGCGTTTTTGCTGCCGTTCTTGGCGATGGATCCATTGTGACCTGGGGTCACCGCTGGCACGGCAGTGCGGCGCAGGATCAGCTCAACAACGTGCAGCAGATCCAAGCTTCTAATCTTGCGTTTGCTGCCATTCTTGGTGATGGATCGGTTGTGACCTGGGGTCATGCTGACAGTGGTGGCGACAGTAGTGCTGTGCAGGGGCAGCTGAAGAATGTGCAGCAGATCCAAGCCTCTTCCGCTGCTTTTGCTGCCATTCTTGGCGACGGATCTGTGGTGACCTGGGGCCGTGCTGACAGTGGTGGCGACAGCGGTGCTGTGCAGGATCAGCTGAATAATGTGCAGCAGCTCCAAGCCACCAGCGCGGGCGCTTTTGCTGCTATTCTTGGCGATGGATCGGTTGTGACTTGGGGTCATGCTGAGTTTGGTGGTCACAGCGGTGCTGTGCAGGGTCAGCTGAAGAACGTGCAGCAGATCCAATCTTCTGACAATGCTTTTGCTGCCATTCTTGGCGATGGATCTGTAGTGACCTGGGGTCTTGCTGGTTTTGGCGGCGACAGTCGTGCTGTGCAGGGTCAGCTGAAGAATGTGCAGCAGATCCAAGCCAACGGCGGTGCTTTTGCTGCCATTCTTGGAGATGGATCCGTTGTGACTTGGGGTCAGGCTGAGTTTGGTGGCGACAGTAGTGCTGTGCAGGGTCAGCTGAAGAATGTGCAGCAGATCCAAGCCTGTAACGGTGCTTTTGCCGCCGTCCTTTGCGATGGATCCGTGGTGACCTGGGGTCATCTTCGCTTTGGCGGCGACAGTAGCTCTGTGCAGGAGCA
This sequence comes from Symbiodinium sp. clade A Y106, assembly GCA_003297005.1. Taxonomy (NCBI): domain Eukaryota; class Dinophyceae; order Suessiales; family Symbiodiniaceae; genus Symbiodinium; species Symbiodinium sp. clade A. Next base: position 2,003 of record BGNK01002111.1, on the reverse strand, counting down.
GCTGAAAACTGCTGGATCTGTATCTTCTTGAATTCAGCTGAGATTCTCACCCCTAAAATATAAAGTCTAAACGAGTCTAAACCCCAAACCCTAAACTCTAAACCCTAAACCCAGAAGCCTTGCAAGCAGCTCTGGGCCTCTGCAAAGTGACCGGGTTTGGATTTTGAGATGAAGTTTGCATCATTGGTTATCATACTTTCGGGGCCTAACTGATTACCAATACTATTTTGGGTGTTCCTTATTATAAGTATAGAAAAATGGGCCCCAAAACCCTATTCCATTTATTAAGGCCACTATAGTACCCCCCTGCAGAACTATTGTACAGGAAGATACCCCAAAACCTTATTCCAACGATAAAGGGCCCTGTAGTTGCATACTGCAGTTGAGAAGGGGTTACGACGTTATGGTTGAATTCCAGGCCTCGGGGAAGAGTGCCGGGTTGAGGAAATGCAGGTGTCAGCATTACGATAGGAGCAGGTGCGAGTAGACTCCTTATAAGGCTCCTTACATGTACGTATCGTATAATGTATCCCGCAAGCCGATTCAAATCATTTAGGCCTCTACCTTTGCCGCAGACATGCAGTACCCAGACTTCCCATTTTCGACTAAACGTCAAACCCGGCCCCCCCGGTCAGCTTCAAACCCGTTCGTATTTGGAGTTAAGGGATTTGGGGCCGAAGCCTGAGCCCAAACCGATAACCCTAAACCCTGACACACCTTCAACACGAAGTTCGGAACCTCACTCCTGCTCGAACGGACCCCATGAAACCCTCTAATGCCCTAAGAAGCCGCGGTGCCATACGGGCTTTGAATAGTTTGAACAGGGTGTTGGGGTGTATTGGGAATAATAGGGGCCCAGGCCAGTACTTAGTTAGGCTTCTAGATTACACCCTATAGAACGCTAGGAAGCCTTGTGCAGCCCAGGTATTTCGTGCTCCTGTCGGGCTCTGTGCCTTGGGTTGCAAGCCGAATAGGGGTTTGGGCCTAGGGCTTGGCACTAGGGTGTATGGTTAAGGGTTTGGTTTATTGTCTTCGATGCGATAGGGGGTTGAACAAGGTGGCTTCATTTAGGGTGTTTTATTGGATGGTTTTATAGCTCTGGGCTCGAGGCTTTCCCGTAGTGGAGCTGTTGACAACTAAACATCGAGAGATTTGCCCTTCATGGTTGGTGACCCCTCCCTGAATACTCTGGCGCCAGGGCAGTGCTTTAACGCAGTGGCACAGGTGCGCGGTGGCGATGCTCAAGCTGCCACTCTGCACATGTGCTGGCATGGTGAGACTGCAAGATGTTCTGGCACC